>LR812525.1:55898306-55953306 GCA_903798195.1 Danio kyathit
TAAATAAATAAATAAATAAATAAATAAAAACTGAATTACAGAATTAAATACACAAATATTTTATTGAGGAAAAAAAAAAAACATGCATCAGCTAAATAGTTTGGTTTAAGTTTGGTCTTATTCTTATTATTAATTTTAATTTTACAGTATAGCTGTAATGCTAAACATACATATAAAAATAAACATGTTAAGCAAACATGTAGCCAAATAATAGTTTAAAATGTCACTATTTGTCAATACTTTTATTCATTTTGATAGTTAATTGTTATTTTATAGTATATAATTTAATTCACATCAACAAATAACACATCAACATTTTTATAAAATTTCCATATAATAATAATATTAATAATAATAATACAAACAAAACAACAACAACAACAATAATAATAATTATAATAATTACAACAACAACAACAACACAATAATAATAATAATAATAATAATAATAATAATAATAATAATAATAACAATTATAATAATAATAATAATTATTATTATTATTAATAATAATATGTATTATTGCCTTATATAACAACAACAACAACAACAATAATAAAATTAATAATAATAATAATAATAATAATAATAATAATAATAATAATAATAATAATAATAATAATAATAATAATTATTATTATTATTATTATTATTATTATTATTATTATTTTAATAATAATTATTATTGTTATTATTATTGTTATTGTTATATAAGACAATAATACATATTATTATTATTATTATTATTATTATTATTATTATTATTATTATTTTAATAATAATTATTATTGTTTTTATTATTGTTATTGTTATATAAGACAATAATACATATTATTATTATTATTATTATTATTATTATTATTATTATTATTATATAATGCAATAATAATCATAATAATAATACCTAAATACATAAGTGTCTGTGTATTTATACATGCATAAATTCTACATGTTTGCTTGTGATTCAGTACCAATTCAATAGATTCGCATCAGTTTACCACACAAAACGTCTCAGCCCTGTTAGAACTCATTTCAGCGTTTCAGTGTGTGGACTGTAGCACATCCCAGTGTGAGCAGCATCTGTGTGCAGTGAGCTCAGTGTTCACAGCAGCAAACACACTCAAAGAGCATGAAGACACTGTGCACAATAAAACCCCAGTGTGTGTCTGAGTGCAGGAGGACCTACAGTAGAGTGACACACACACACACACACACACGACACAAGCCATACCCTCAAGTCCATCTGTCACCACGCATGGATATCACGGCAAACCTGCTTTGAAAACCCTCCCTCCATTCCTCTCTCTCTCTCCCCGTCTACTGCGCTCCCTCTATCTATCTCTTTCTCTCTTTCACTCTCTATCTCACTCTCCCTCCACCTCTTGTTCCCTTTTCTAAATCTCAAAGGAGCCTGTGTGTACTCTATATTTATTATCCTGGGTGGCACAGTTGATAGATGGGATACCTGCACAATTACAAGGGCACAACATTACCTTTTCCAAGCTGATAGGGTGAAAACCACACTCTCTATCCTCTCGCTCACTGTCGCTCTTTTCTCAGAATGACTGAGATTATTTTATAAAGACATCTGCGATTGTGGACAGTCCAGACCTATTGACAAAGATACTCCGTCCACTTTTTTACCACATGTGACTGCTGTGTTTCAAATTATGGGTTTCTGTTTTGGGATCTTCCATTCAAAAGAACTAAAGCAAATCTTTTTAAATAATGAGGTTGCGCCACAAATAATGCACATACCTAAAGCGAGATGTGTGTTTGGCTTTCTGTTTTATTTTACTATGTCATGAAAATAACGTTGCACTTGGAATTTTAAAGTTACATTTAGTATAACAATGTCATACTAATGAATACAATTCCATGTATTCACTACAGTGCAGTAATATTTAATATACAGCCCTAATATTGCTGCAGAAAAGACTAGTTTCTAGTTTTAAAGTTATTTATGGGCAGTTGAAAGTAATTTATTAATTACACTGTAAAAATGCCTGTTAATTAACAGTTTCTGTATTTTGTGATTTAGTTGGAGTTGTTTTTATTTTATTTATGATTATGAATTGCAATTTTGGACCTTGATCTCTGTTTAACTAAATCACTTGTATTGATATTTTTAGTCATTTGAAATAATATTCATTCATGAATTAATTTTCCTTCTGCTTAGTCCCTTTATTCATCAGGAGTCGCCACAGCAGAATGAACCACCAACTTTATTCATTATCTTTTCGGCTTACTCCCTTTATTAATCTGGGGTCGCCACAGCGAAATGAACCACCAACTTACCCAGCAGATGTTTTACACAGCGGAACCCAGCTGCAACCCAGTACTGGGAAACATCCATACACACTCATTCACACACATACACTACGGACAATTTAGCTAACCCAATTCACCTGTACCGCATGTCTTTGGACTGTGGGGGAAACCAGAGCACCTGGAGGAAACCCACGCGAACACGAGGAGAGCATGAAAACTCCATGAAACAATATATTGTATAGGGAATATTTTAAATGTACACAAGGAAGTCTGTGAAATAGCAGAAAAGCAGTTTATTACCAGATTTTTGTTCTGTCATACACAACATCAATAAGACAGTTTAATCCCAATTTAAACTATTAAAAATGACAATGAAAGTCACTTTTTCAAACGTTTTAACATCATGATGTTGAAAAAATATCAAGGCAACATAAAGAATTCAAAAGCATTGACATAAGCAAACAAACAAACAAACAAACAAACAAACAAACAAACAAACAAACAAACAAACAAACAAATAAATGAAAGAATGAAATAAAAAAAATAAAACATCCAATGAATCACAAAATATTTTGTCCACTTTACAGTATAGTATACTTCGGCTTCATTCTCAACATTTACTCAATACTTTATACCTGAAGTCTAAAACATTTTTGACATGTACACCTGTCAAAGCACCAAATTCCAAAACAGTGAAACACTATAAAAATTATTGTAGATGGTAACTTTCATTCAGAAACCAAAGACCACTGGCTGGAAACGCAGCAAAAAAAAAAAAAAAAAAAAAAAAAAAAAAAAAAAAAAAAATATATATATATATATATATATATATATATATATATATATATATATATATATATATATAGTTTAAATTTATACACCTTTATATTTATTTATTTATTTATTTATTAATCAGAATATTTAAATAAATTAATTTTTTTATTGGACATACGTTTGACAAAATTAATTGTCTTTTACTTGTAAGTTTTAGTTTATGCCAGTCTCTGAATTTGCTTAATCTTTTTCAGTATGTTTATATTTGCTGATCAATGCTTAAATGTCAATAAGAGCCTAAATTAAAACAGTTCATCACATAAAGTGATCATTGTTTTGAACTTTTCAACAGCATAATGTTGAAAAAAAGATCAAGGCCACATAAAAAAAAAAATCAAAAGCAATGAAATAAATAAGCAAACAAACAAACAAATGAATAAATGTATGAAACTAAAATCCAATCAATCACAAAATACAGAAAATTGCTTATTTACGGCTTTATTTGCTTTATTTATTTATTTATTTATTTATTCATTTATTTATTTATTTTATTTTTGTATAAAACTTGCCTTTTATCATTCAATGGATAAAGTGTGTGGACAGTAATGCCCTCACTGTACACTGACAAAAAAATGGTTCATTGGATTTACTTTTTTTTTAAGGTAAGTGGTTGCGAAAAAAATGTATATGGGCTGAATTTAAACAAACAAATTAAGTTGAACATTCCCAAATTGAATTTATTTGTTTAAATTCAGCCCATACAAATGGTTTGCAACCACTTACCTTAAAAAAAAAAAATTGTAAAATCCAATTATTTTTTTTTCAGTGCACCTCACAGTTTTTATAACAATTTCTGATTTTAAGTTTCAAAAAAAGTTTTCCCAAAGATCCTGTATTGTTATTGTTGAATGATAACTCTCTCCCTTAAATGCAAAGGACCATCAATTTTGGCAGGCTGCTTCAACTGCTACAAAGAGCATGTTGGTACAGAGGTGGAAACCTCCTCATGATAAGCACTGATTGCATTCACTTTTGGAAATACTGTACCTAGAACTGTCATCAGCATGGATCAACCATGCTAAACTGGACATTTTGACTGTGTGGAAAATCTATATATGTGACATCAAAGAAATCTTAGACACAAAACACTCATATGATGATATGAAAGTTAAATTTAATGTAATTCATTTACTTGCTTGGTCTAAACAGTTATCCTGTGTTTCCTGATGTGCATATAACGGGGTGGGAGGATGGGAGATAATACCTGTCAAAAGTATTTTTCTATCTGATTGTAAATATTGTATATTTTCATTTTTTGAAATAAAATCTGAATAACAAAAAAAAAAAAAAAAAAAAATCTATTTCTGATTGTTTACAGTTAAACCTAAGTTACTCCCGTAAATGACGCAAAAATTAAAAGCATGAATATGTTGGCCAAAAAAAGAATCAAAAGGATACTCCAATCAAAGCTTGACAGCAACAAAGAACACAGTACAAGAGAGGGTACAATAGGTGCCAAGAAAGAAAAAGCAAGAGTCACACCTGACTGTCTTTCATAACGTTCATAATGTTCAGGGAAGTAGCGAAATGGCCTCGGGTGTACGCAGAGCATTGACACGGGCCCAGAGCATCATATTAAAGGTGTTTCTCTGTGGCACAATGTTAAGGCAGCCAAAGTCGAAGCATTTATCTTTATTCTGCTGAGATTTGTGAAAGGCGAGATTGAGAGGAGGCCGATGATGCAGGGTGTTTCGAGGCGGACATCTTGAAGCGTGATGTTGAGGTATGTTCCCGCTCGGGCAGGGGAGGCATCGACATATAAAATGGTTGTAAATTTGCATTAGGCTCAATCCATCATAGGTGAGAGGGAGAGAGAGTGGGGACAGCGAGCGAGGAGCTGTGTTGTACGCTGTGGAGCAGGCAGCCTCTGACAGATTCCTCTTTAAGTGACTGTGAATGCAACAATTCCACAAATAATTTGTCAAGCGCTGCTGCTGAACTAGCTTTGAACCCTCTTCCCCTTTCTCTCTCTCTCTCTCTCTCTCTCTCTCTCTCTCTCTCTCTCTCTCTCTCTCTCTCTCTCTCTCTCTCTCTCTCTCTCAAGGCCATGGCTATAGAGTTGCAATCCTTTTATGGGATAACTCTTAATAAAAAGGAAAAAAAAAACTAGCTTAAACAAAAAATATATACAGTTGAAGTCAGAATTATTAGCCCCCTGAATTATTAGCAACCCAGTTTATTTTTTCCCCAATTTTTGTTTAACGGAGAGAAGATTTTTCTCAACACATTTCTAAACATAATAGTTTTAATAACTCATCTATAATAACTGATTTATTTTATCTTTGTCATGATGACAGTAAATAATATTTGACAAGATATTTTTCAAGACACTTCTATACAGCTTAAATTACATTTAAAGGCTTAACTAGGTTAATTAGGTTAACTAGGCAGGTTAGGGTAATTAGGCAAGTTATTGTATAACGATAGTTTGTTCTGTAGACAATCGAAAAAAATATATAGCTTAAAGGGGCTAATAATTTTGACCTTAAAATGTTTTTTAAAAAATTTAAAACTGCTTTTATTCCAGCTGAAATAAAACAAATAAGACTTTCTCCAGAAGAAAAAATATTACCAGACATACTGTGAAAATTTCCTTGCTCTGTTAAACATCATTTGGGAAATTCAAAGGGGGCTAATAATTCTGACTTCAACTGTATATCCAAAACATGGCAATACGAACAAAATGTAATCTATTTTTACTATTAATAACTATAATTTTAACTATTAATCCAGCTTTAAGCCACTCATCAAATAATTTTGAAGAATTAGTTTATCCCAAAAGGAATAACTATAATCTCCCTATACTGTATGTATAATCTGAGAAATTTCTGTCCCTCCTTTGGAAGTCTACTCACCCAAAACTCTAACGCTGCAAAATGTTCATAAAGCACAAAAACAAACAAAAAATATGTCAATTTAGTTGTCAGAAATTGTCCCAGAATTTGACCCCTGTCCATTATATAGTGTACTTCAGGGGTGCTCAATCCTGTTCCTGGAGATCTACCTTCCTGCATAGTTCAACTCCAACCCTGATCAAACACACCTGAACCAATTAATTAGGACCTGAACAGCACTTGATAATTACAGGCAGGTGTGTTTGATATGGGTTGCAACAGAAATCTGCAGGAAGGTAGATTACTTTGACCTCATTCTCAACATTTGCTCACTACTTTATACTTGACGTCTATCAATGTACACTTTACAAAGCACCGATTTCCAAAATGCATTGTGGGACAGCGATACAGCATAAAATAAACAGAATTATTCCAGATGGCAACTTTCATTCAGAAGTCAGAGAACACTGGCTCGAAACCCAACAAAAAAATATATACACTACCTGAAAAAGTCTTCGAAGTTTAAGGAACAACATATTAATTTGACTTCTAGTTGATCATTTGGTATCAGAAGTGGCTTATATGAAAGGCAAAGGCCTCTAGATTACGCTTATTTTACCAGAATAAAATATAATCATGCCTTGATTTTTAATTATATAGTTATAGGACAGTAAGGTCTGACTTTGCTTAGACAAAAGTCTTGTCATTTCTGGTGACTGGGCTGGCCAATCCTGAAACACCCTGACCTTTTTTGCTTTCAGGAACTTTGATGTGGAGGCTGAAGTATGAGGAGGAGCACTATCCTGCTGAAGAATTTGCCCTCTCATGTGGTTTGTAATGTAATGGGCAGCACAAATGTCTTGATACCTCAGGCTGTTGATGTTGCCATCCACTCTGCAGATCTCTCACACCCCCCCCATACTGAATGTAACCCCAAACCATAATTTTTCCTTTTCTGTGAGAAATCTGTGATTTCTGTGAGAATCTTGGGTCCATGCGGGCTCCAATAGGTCTTCTGCAGTATTTGTGTTGATTGTGATGTAGTTCAAGATGATTCATCTGAAAAAGCTACCTTCTGCCACTTTTCCAAAAGATCAACTAGAAGTCAAGTTATTATTTGTTGCTCTACAACTGGGATTGATGGCAAGACTTTTGACAGGTAGTGCATTTTAATAATGTATATTCATACACCTTTATAAACATTTATTTATTTATTCATTCATTCATTCATTCATTCATTCATTCATTCATTCATTCATTCATTCATTCATTCATTTATCAGAATATTTAAATAAATGAATATTTAAATATTTTAAATATTTTTAAAATTTTTTTATTTCTTTTAAGTATTAGTTCATGCCAGTCTCTGAATTTGATTAATCTTTTTCAGTCTGTTTATGTTTGCTGATCAATGCTTAAATGCCAATAAGAGCTTAAATTAAAACAGTTCATCACATAAAGTGATCATATCTCTTCGAAATAATTGGATTAAACCATTTGATGCTCAAGTATTTATGTTTTGATCTCATTCTGAATAGTTTTGGAGGCACAGAAAGCTCTCTGATTTAAAATATGCAGTCCCCTTGAAAAAAAATATCACAAAATGTTTATGTTCTGGGAAAGTAACCCTTTAAGTGGTCATGCAATATTTGAAAAATTTAGTCAGACTGTATGAAAGAAAGAAAGAAAGAAAGAAAGAATGAAAGAATGAAAGAAAGAAAGAAAGAAAGAAAGAAAGAAAGAAAGAAATAACAAATTTGTTTGATGTTTGTATGTTGGATGGATAATAAAACACCATATTTTATGCTAAAATACAAGACATCCGTTTTCAATTTTCCACACCATATAATCATTAAAAACTGTTGAACAGTGAGTTGTAGTTTGTCGGATGAAGACAAAGACATGGTGAGCCGTAACAAAAGCACATGGTTTGTAAACTGCATAATGACAATCAGGCCCAAATTAGGAGAGCAAATGAGCTGTTTGGGCTGATGGTCAGCAGAAACTTGGCAGCACTTGATTGCATTTTTGAATTTATGAGCTAATTTCAGTGGGCACTTGTGTTTACTGTATACTAATACAGCATGTGCTGTCTTTCAGTCATGGTATGGCTTTCATTTGAATGCTTTTCAAGGGTTGGATTGTTTACATGTAATTAAACATGCAAGAGAGACAGACATTATGGGACAAACTGAAGACCTTTATTTTGTTTTACACAGATTTGAAGGTGGCAGGAGTGGGGGTGGGGGTGGGTGATTAAGTAGTAAAATCAAGTGAGCTGAAATGCTGACATTAAAGTGCATCATTCATATGGTCATCAGAGGAGTCTCTGAAAGCAACACTGCAAAGCAGCATTATGTTATATAACAGGTAAAAAGACTGTATAGTAGAAGAATATGACTAACATTTAATTTTTTTTTTTTTGCTAAACAGTACCATATTAGGTTCAAGTTTTATATTCCCATAAGAAAAAAAAAATACAATCACCTGCCACTTTATTAGGTACACCTGTCCAATTGCCTGTTAACACAAATTTCTAATCAGCCAATCACATGGCAGCAACTCAATGCATTTATGCATGTAGACATGGTCAAGACGATCTGCTGCAGTTCAAACTGAGCATCAGAAAAAGAAGGAAAGGTGATTTAAGTGACTTTGAACGTGGCATGGTTGTTGGTGCCAGACGGGCTGGTCTGACTATTTCATAAACTGCTGATCTACTGGGATTTTCATGCACAACCATCTCTAGGGTTTACAGAGGATGGTTAGAAAAAGAGAAAATACCCAGTGAGCGGCAGTTCTGTGGGCACAAACACATTGTTGATGCCAGAGGTCAGAAGAGAATGGCCAGACTGGTTTGAGCTGATAGAAAGGCAATGAGAGCTCAAATAACCATTTGTATACCACAACCGAGGTATGCAGAAGAGCATCTCTGAAAGCACAACATGTCCAACCTTGAGGTGGATAGGCTACAGCAGCAGAAGACCACAACAGGTGCCACTCCTGTAAGTTAATAACAAGAAAATGAGGCTACAATTCACATAGGCTCACCAAAATTGGACAATAGAAGATTGGAAGAGCGTTGCCTGGTCTGATGAGTCTTAATTTCTGCTGCGACATTCGGATGGTGGGGTCAGAATTTGGCATCAACAACATAAAAGCATGGATCTATCCTGCCTTGTATCAACAGTTCAGGTTGGTGGTGTTGGTGCAATGGTGTGGGGGATATATTATTGGCACACTTTAGGCTCATTAGTACCAATTGACCATCGTGTCAATGTCACAGCCTACCTTGAGTATTGTTGCTGACCATGTCCATCCCTTTATGACCACAGTAGGATAACTTCCAGAATGACTTCCAGCAGGATAACCCGCCATGTCATAAACCGCGAATTATCTCAGACTGTTTTCTTGAACATAACAATGAGTTCACTGTACTCAAATGGCCTCCAAAGTCACTAGCTCTCAATCCAATAGAGCACCTTTGGGATGTGGTGGAACGGGAGATTCGCATCATGGGTGATCAGTCGACAAATCTGCAGCAACTGCGTGATGCTATCATGTCAATACGGACCAAAATCTCTGAGGAATATTTCCAGTACCTTGTTGAATCTATCTGCTACAAAGGATTAAGGCAGTTCTGAAGGCAAAAGGAGGTTCAACCCTGTACTCGTAAGGTGTACCTAATAAAGTGGAGAGTGTACACATATACAGCCCCACCCCCGCCCCACTACAAAACTATATATATATATATATATATATATATATATATATATATATATATATATATATATATATATATATATATACATATAACATAATAACCTAGTTAAGTCTTTACATTTTACTTTGAGCTGAATATTATTATCTTGCAATATAACTAGTAAAATAGTATGCACTGACACTATTGTCAGTCATACTGTCATACGACGTCAACATGGCAAAATAAATTAGCTATTAGAAATTTACTATTAAAGTTAGTATGCTTAAAAATGTGTTGAAAAAATATTCTATCTAATAAACAAAGTTCATTCAATTATTTTTTTTTTTTTTTGGTCTTTATAAACAAACTTGGGAAATAATTTGAATATAATTAAAATTTGACTGGAGGGTTAATAATTGTAACTTTAACTGTACACATACATACATACATAGTTTATAAATAATTGCTTCAAACTTGATTTTTTTACAATGTTAATTTAAAACTACAGTGTTAATTTAATTTAATTTAATTTAATTTAATTTAATTTAATTTAATTTAATTTAATTTAATTTAATTTAATTTAATTTAATTTAATTTAATTTAATTTAAAGAACAAACCACCTTCGTCCAATAACTTGCCTATTTATCCTAACTTGCATATACATAATTAACATGGTTAAGCCTTTAAATTACACTACATGCTGAATACTAGAATTTTGTTAAATAAATGTAATTTAATTGAATTGATATTTTATTTATTGATGCATCAGAGTTTTGAATGAATGGACTTTCAGTGATAACAAATACCCTAATGAGTGTCCAGAAGATGAACACATTTCTCTAAGTGAGTAAATAATGAGAGTTTATTCACTTTGGCAAATATTTTATCAACTTACTGGGATTTTGATTATGGATGTCTCGGTGTGAAGAGAAATATTGACATTGCATTGATAGAGCAATAATATTGTAACAAAAATCCAGCTCTAGTTTGACTGACCATCCTACATAGACATAATAATGGTCACCCCGTTCATTAACCTATCATGATACTCAAATACACTCATATTTAAGGCGTTTTTTTATAAAAGAAAAGAAAAGAATGACTATACTAGCAATGTATCAGTTTTTTATTCTATTGATTATGTTGGTTAGTTGTCATTAACCACATTGAAAACCAACAACGAACACTCACAGTAACACAGAGATCTGACACCAACATTAGTTCAAGGCATTCAACTTAGCATTGAAAGTCACAAGACATTTCTGAAACCTTAATGCATTTTGCAAGACAGAGGCCTACTATCATATGCATCGAGGAGAAAGAAAGGCCTGATATTGTAGTATTCACACAATAATGACCTCAGAGCTCTCCATCAGCAGTGTTATTTATCAAAAACAGGCTGTGAGCGGGGTGAAGGATGTCTCTTATCTTTTCCTGTCAGCAGGGACATTAGTCATTGGAAAGTTTGGCTCCAGTCTAGGCGAAGGGGGTCCTTGTTGTCATTTTAAATTGCTAATCAATCACCAGATCAGGTGCTTCTGTTGACCAGATTACATGGAGGGGTGCCGTGAACACGCAGGGCCATTTGTGAAGGGTTCGGCCCATGCAGATGAGGCAGATTGAGTGGTTTAACATTGTTGATCACACAGTGAGGGATGGGATGAGGGGAAAAGCAGAGAGAGAGAGAGAGAGAGAGAGAGAGAGAGAGAGAGGGAGGGAAAGAGCCTTAAGCAATGACTTCTGAGAGGGCAAACCGAAAAAGGAAAAAAATGCTCATTCATCATTATTGTCATGGGCTTTCCCAAATGATAACAATTTGTCTTCATCCTATTTTTAGACAATGAGACACAATAGCCATTTGGCCAGATGGGATAGCAGCCCACCATTGCAATATGCTACCTTTTTCCTTTGATGTCGTTTTCTTTGGTTAATTTCATTATTTTGGGTTGGTTCAATGTCATTACGATCAGCCCCACTCAGCACATTTGGAAGCTAAGAGCTACACTTAGAAACAATGTTGGCTTGTTTCAACTCAAAGTTGGACAAACTTAATATTTTGGATTAGAAATGTAAAAATTATTAAAAATAAATGCTACGTTGTCTTAAAGCAGTGGTAAAAAAGTGCCCTTCTGAATCAAATCCAGTGTTGCCAAATTGGGCGGTTTTGAATCAGATTGTGCGGGTAAAAAAATGACACAGGCGGGTGGTGTATATTTGGGCGGTTTTGTAAAGGCACGCCCGCCTTCCCGCAATCTTTGGATAGTTTTTGGATAGCTACATCTGGCAACACTGATCAAATCAGCAGGATGCCTGACTTTGACTGCAGTTCGGCAGTTTCACTTTAACTCATGAACATTTCATTGGATGCCACCGTGACAAACTGGTATTAGATGCAAATAAGGAGTAAGGACTGGTGAGAGTGTTGTGGGATTTAATAACGCACGCCAAATGGAAAGAAAAAAAAAACTTCCGCATTTCGCGATGTGTGTGTGTCTGTGTGTGTATGTGCGGCCCTTTACTGACAGCCGTGTGTGTGGATCTTGTCGGAAAATATGGCGAAAAGTCCTACATGACAGTAATAGTTTGATCGCTGTGTTTACTTCAATAATGCCACTAATATCTGAATACTCCACGTCTTAATTCCATTTCTGTTTAGTTCAGTTATGAACTAACCTGGCTTGAGAAACCCATTCTCAAAGATTTATTATTTGGGTAGCACACATATTCTGAATGCCATCGGCAGAATTCAAATGAGCCATTTAATCTATATTAATCTAGATAAAAGAAAATTAATCTATGCCTACCTATATATATATATATATATATATATATATATATATATATATATATATATATATATATATATATATATATATATAATATCAAGGTGAAAGTCATAGCTTGCTTAGAATAGACCCAGCTCCCAACCCAACTTTGAGAATAGATTATCGCGCGATAAGAGTCTTGCGTTAACGCAGCATGTTAACGCTGATAATGGCCCACCACTAATATATATATATATATATATATATATATATATATATATATATATATATATATATATATATATATAAAGATCCACCTGTTGTGTTTTGGTGATTAAACTAAGCAAAACACTCAAAACATATCACAATAATCTTGTGTTCTGAAACAGTGATTATGTGGAATGAAAATATGTGCAACTACAATGTTATATACAACACCATAATACTGGGTTGCAAGAAAGACTATTAGCATTACAAGTGTTTGTATTGTATCTTATGAAAATGCTACCAAAAAAAATGTAATACATACAGTACACTGTAAAAAATGTTGGGTTCCACACAGTCCCAACATGAATCAATTAAGTTAACTTAATCATTTTTACAAATTTAAATAGATTGAACATAAAACAGCTAGTTGTCTTAAAAAAACTTAAGAATTGTGTTTTTCAACTCATTCAACTCATAAGAAGTTTGAACAAACAGCAAAAGTAATTTTTTGAGTGTATTTGACAAACATTGGGTTAAAATAACAATATTAATTTCCTATTATAACCTAAATAAGTTCGATATCTGAATATCTTATAGTCTATGGGTCTGTTAGAGCCAGACTGACGGCTGGACAGATGCAGCGGGACAGACAGACTGGCACTTCTGAAAAGCAGGTGGTCAGTAGTACGTGTGGGTCCCTCTAATGGGAAAGAGGAGGTCAAAGTTGTGACTGAGAAGGATGAAGACAAATGATACTGAGAGAAGATGTATAGAAGTGGTATAATTGACATCTAACGTGTGTGCTGACCCTCTGACTCCTGAGGTGACCGCAGGCCACCAAATTAAAGGCCTGCATTAGTTTATCCAGTGGGGAGATTCAGATTGAGCCAGCACTTTGAGAGAACTGAAAATCAATTTTAAGGGGTGATGTTGACGTTGAAATTTATCATTTGCATTAAAGAGGGTGAAGACTGTGTGCTTCTATGATCAAGGTGTTTTGTTCTTTACATCACTCTCAAGCAGTACTAGAATTGCCAATAGTGTATGATCACTAGAAAAAAATCTAATCAATTCAAAGTAATGTTTGTCATCTTAAGTCAGTCCATTATCAAATACAGAAGTCACTTGGCACAGGCACTATTTAGGGTTTTGGGAATGATATATGTGCTCTTCAGCTCATTAATATTTAATTTTTTATTTTATTAATTTTTTTACATACACATTATTATAACACAACATTATAGCAATATTTAGCTACAAGTTTAGCTTCACCTGAAGGTTTTTTTTTTTTTTCTTAAAAATTAAATTCAAATTTGGTCATCATTTACTCACACTTAATTTCTTCCAAACCTTGTTTGAGTTTTTTTCTTCTGTTCAAGACAAAGGATTCTTTTTTGAAGAAGGAGAAGAGTGTTGGAAACTGGTAGCCATTGAATTCAACCCAGGCTCATTCTGAAAATGTAACACTACATACATTTCTGAAGAGCGTCAAATATGTCCCAGGAGCTACGTGTTTGCAGTTTTTGTTTTCGCGAGGTCGCTGTGTATGCTTTTTGAAATCTCAGATTTCTCTCGAGAGTACCATTCGCATCTGCTGTTCTCACGAAAATCCACCAGAGGCCGCTGTCGACTGGCTGACTGACTGACTGACTGACTGACTGACAGATCAACTGACCCACCCTCCTCCTTCCCTAAACCCAACTGATAGTGTTTTCAAAAGCACAGATTGTCCCACTCACCCACTGCCCTAAACCCAACCCACAGCTTTAAAAAACAATCTAGAAAAAGAAAAGCCCATGCCTATTTTTTACCACGTTTTTTAGACTTTACCACATTCTTACCCTGTTTATTTTATTTTTTGGCTTTTGTTTTTGTCTTATCTACTTTTTTAGAACCATTGTTCGCCGGGCTCGAACCCCGTCATCGTGGTCAACTCCAGTCCACCAATGTACACGGTGAGGTAACTGAACAAACTGGTAACAGCAGGAAAGCAGTCCATACTGAGGTAATCGGTCAGCTGGTAAGAGCTAAAAGAAATGCCATCACACCGCCTCATATCATTCGTTTTAAAGACGAAATTCAACCATACATACTTCTGGCTACATAATTCGCGGTCTCCAGAAATTTGCAAATTTGGCCAGGATGCCAGGGTTAAACCCTTACTCTTTTTCGAAGGACATCCTGGGATTTTTAAAGACCACAGAGAGTCAGAACCTCGGTTTAACGTCTCATCCCAAAGACGGAGCTCACTGAGCAGTATAGAGTCCCCTTCACTATACTGGGACATTAGGACCCAAAAAGACTGCAGGTTGAGCGCCCCCTGCTGGCCTCACTAACACTACTTCCAGCAGCAACCTAGCTTTTCCATGTGGTTTCCCCATCCAAGTACTGACCGGTCGCGAGGTCCTGACTCTCTGCGGTCGTTAAAAATCCCAGGATGTCCTTTAAAAAGAGTAGAGGTTTAACCCCGGCATCCTGGCCAAATTTGCCCACTGGCCTCTGACCATCAAGGCCTCCTAACCATCCCCATATCATAATTGGCTTCATCACTCTGTCTCCTCTTCACCAATAAGCTGGTGTGTGGTGTGCGGTCTAGTGCAATATGGCTGCTGTCGCGTCATCCAGGTGGATGCTGCACACTGGTGGTGGATAAGGAGAAAAGCGCTATATAAATGTAAGGAATTATTATTATTATTATTATTATAAACTTAGCTTTAACGTGTTTTACATTGAGAATATATTAGTGTTAGCATATTGAACATTTACATGCAGTAAAGTGGAGCTATATCTCCTGTGGGATTCTGTTTACGTGGCTCTGTTAAACCCCTACCAAAAAATCCCTACCTTCGTCTTTGAAAAGCTGTCAGGAACTGATGTCTCTAAACAGTGTTTAAAAACAGATTACTGCATAATTGCCTGTGTAAGGCCTTGTTTAATCCCCTCTCCTGTTCAAATCCACCATGTCGCCACCTCCGATTGCAGAGGGCACATCACCATTAAACTTGTGAGCCGCAGCCATATATGATTCACGTTTCAAATGCCATCATTTCCCTGTCATTCTCCCGCTCTGCCCGCTGACTTTCATAAAGATGCCATCAAAATCTTATGCCACAATGTCAGTTTGCTCGCGATGGTAAATTATGTGAATGAAAGCAGATAGAGAGAGAGAAATGGAGTTCTCTCTCACAGAGGTCAGTCAGTTTGTGACTCGCCGGATGCAATTAAACAAACGCAGACATGCAGATGAAGTGCCAGTGAGAAGGAAAAGAGTGCACTTTAGACCTCCCTCAGAGAGAAAATAAAGAGAGGGAGGGGAATAAAAAAACTTTTAAGTGAGGAGCTAATGTCATTGACGTCTGTTTTTGCTTTCGCATTATGGGAGCAGCATTAGTCTCTGATTACACTAACTGAACAAGAGACTTCAGCTGGTCATTACAGATAACAAGAGCTTTCTGTCCATGCCATCCCAATCAAGCCGCTGAACCAAAATTTTAGAGAATAAATCACATTTTGTGTGTCTATTTTAACATGCAGCCTGCACATAATAGTACCTAATTTGTGTAAGTGACTCATCAAAATCAATTTTACAAAAGAAAGGCAAAGAAAAAAAATCAGCACGCAATACGCAAGTTACATAGTAAGTATTTTTTACATTTTTTATTTAATTTAATTTATTTTAATATAATTCATTTTCCTTCGGCTTAGTCCCTTTATTTATCAGGGGTTGCCACAGTGGAATGAACTGCCAACTTATCCAGATTGTTTTACACAGCGGATGTTTTATACAGCATATGTTTTTCACACACATACACCACGGCCAATTTAGTTTATTCAATTCACCTATTGTATAGTGCATGTCTTTAGACTGTGGGGGAAACCAGAGCACCCGGAGGAAACCCACGCAAACACGGGGAGAACATGCAAACTCCACACAGAAATGCCAACTAAATCAGCTGGGGTTTGAACCAACGACCTTCATGCTGTGAGGCGATTGTGCTACCCACTGTGCCACCCTATTTTAATTTAATTTAATTTAATTTATTAATTTTCTTTTTGGCTTAGTCCCTTTATTAATCTGAGGTCGCCACAGCGGAATGAACCACCAACTTAACCAGCATATGTTTTATGCAGTGGATGCCCTTCCAGCTGCAACCCATTACTGGGAAACATCCACACACACTCATTCACACACATACACTACGGACAATTTAGCCTACCCAATTCACTTATACCACGTCTTCGAACTTGTTAGGGAAAACGGAGCACCTGGAGGAAACCCACGCGAACACGGGGAGAACATGCAAACTCTACACAGAAATGCCAATTGACCCAGCCAAGGCTTAAACCAGCGACCTTCTTGCTGTGAGGCGAACATGCTACCCACTGTGCAACCGTGACACTAATTTAATTTAATTTAATAACAGTGTACAGTGCCTACAGTATATAGTTTGTATATGTATATATAGTAAGTATAGAGGATCAATATGTAGCGAAAGGTTTGAGGAATAAAGGGGTTTACAAACGCCTTTTTTCTTCCTTTACAGGCCACAAAAATAGTAGTTACCCTTTAACTACAGATATGGCTACTAAGAACGCGCGTTTCTTCATGCGCAGTACTGCAGTATGTGATTCGTAGTCACGCGGTTTACTGCAGTCGTAAAATCCACATTTTCATTTTCCAAAAAAAACATTTCTGTGCTTTACGCAATAGCCACCAGGTGGTGCAAGGAACAACCGCTTTTGCCATGGGTGCATGGACAGTATACAAGAGCGCTTGAATCAGCTCCCTCGATGCCGCAGCAGCTGGGTTTCTTTCTTTCTTTATTTTGGAGAACAGGCCCAGTTTGGCTAAGCGGGAGGACAGGGAGAATTCCCGGTGGGCCGGTCCGGTTTTTAGCCGCAAGGGCCTGTGTCCGTAGCTGCTTTCATCCTCAGCAGTCGCACTTTTTTCATTTATTTGATCATAGCCTCACTCTTTTTATCCGTTATTTTTATTCATTATTTTGCCGCAGCTCCGCATTTTTATTTATTTTATTTATTTATTTACGTATACTGTGGTCAAAAGTGTTGCAGATGACTGTGTAAAACATTTTTTGATCCAAACACAGCAGTATGACGGCACCACTGTGGTTCACACGCACATTTAAAAAAACGAAACTAAATTAAAAACACGAAACACACTGAAACTGGGCCATTAAATTTAAATCGTTTCAAAAAACATAACAGTAATTTAATGTCTGTTGTAACGGAGAAGCTTAGCTCACGTGCTCTGGCTGCTACAGTATATCCGTTCAGTGTGCTCACTATGTTACATAACTGCCCCCTGCTGGCCATGTACTGCTTGTATTAGACCATGTTGCGTATTGCCGCGCATTACTGCGGAGATGCACGTGATTTGTTTAAATCACTCGCGCATTCTCAGTAGCCATATCTGTATGAGAAACAATGTGTAACAGTTGCATTTACACTGTTACAATAAACAACAATATATTTATGCTGTTATTACAGAGCACCAAGCACAAAAAACAGCCAGACACAGGAAAAGTTTCTTTCCTCAGGCCATCCACCTGATGAACGGTTAAATATTCCCCTACTGTGAAATAAGCATGTGCAGTACTTTCTCATACACACTTGTACACAGCAACTTATAGCAATGTATAATGCAATACTTTCTAAGACGCATTTGTACACAGCACATAATAACAATAAATGATAACACTTTATTTTGATGATCCATTTGAGAATTAGTTTACTGTCTGCTTAATGTCTGTTGATACTGCTGCTTCAACAGACATTTAACTGACTATAAGAAACTTCGCAAGTACATGACAACTTACACTAACCCTAACCCCAACCCTAACCTAACAGTCTTATAATCTAATGAGAATTAGTTGACATGTACTGTAGGTGCAATGTAACTTAAATTCAACAAACGGACCATCATAATAAAGTGTGACCCAATATATAATGCAATACTTTATCATACGCATTTGTACACAGCACCTTATAACTTGTATATATATATAACAAACCTGTACATACAATTCAACATCCAGAGCTCCTTTGTATAATTGCATCTCTGTTTTTTGCATCTCGTATTTTCTCATATTTATTTTCCTGTTGTCACTTGTCACTTTATGTACACTGGAAGCATAGGCGGAGGGTGAACAAACTCCAGGGTAAGGCTAATATATGCGCTGCCCTTTAATGCATTTAAAAAGATTTGAGACCGACGAAGAAGAGGTTTTAACAAAAGCACCACCCATCAACAAGCGTCTATTATATTCAACACGCACATTATTTTATTAAACTAATCTACTGATCTACACTACCGGTCAAAAGTTTGGGGTCAGTTTATTTATTTTTTATTATTTAATTTTATTTAAAAACTTAATTAAAATTATTCTGTTCATCAAGGTGGCATTTATTAAATATTATAAAAATTGTTAAACTGTTAAATACTTATTTGTTAAATATTTATTTATTACTTACAGTATGTAGTTTTAAATATAATTATTACTTAATGTTGTTTTTTATTACTATTACCATTAATAATAATAATAATAATAATAATAATAATAAAAATAATAATAATAATAAATATTAGAGGGACTTCTGAAGGATCGGGAGTCTGAAGACTGAAGTAATGAAGCTAACATTACTTTGATTAAGCTTGAACTTAAGACTTAGCCTGAGAGTTAACCTGCCCCGCATCAGGCTAGTTTTCCAGCATACAGTAAGTTGCCAGAGTAACTGAGTTTGAACTATCGTAAATTTGATTTATGAAACCGAATCCGTCATTAATAAACCTGACTTACAAAAATAGGCCCGTCTTTTTCTCTAAGCTTGGATTATGGAACAGGCCCCTGGCATTATAAGTGTTGATGTTTTCTTTGTTGTTTAGTCCTGTGGTTATGTCACTTTCGATACGCAGCCTGGGACGAGGCCAGAAATTTTAAATTAGTGGACCTTAATAGGGTGGACCTCAGTGCCAAGTCTTAAACTATACTAGTGTATAATAGCTAGTTTCTTATATTTATGATCTCTGATAATATAGTAATTGATTTAACAAGTCACATTTTTGAGTATTCAACCCTTTTGCAAATATAAATAAATAAATTGCAAAAATGTGTCAAGAATCCGAAATCATTCTCTTTTTCACAAGGCCAATCAAAAAATGAACTAGTAATTCAGCAATAAATATCTGACATGTAAAACTCCAAACAATTGCCTAAACAAGATTACTACACTACAGTATAGGCTGGACTATGTTACAATGAAGCTACCAATTTCATTTAATTCTGAAAACAAGTTAAACCAGAATGATATATTATTAATCCTCTCTCGTAATACTGATTTGTCATTTTATTACTTATGTCCTTGACCAGCAAATCAGAATAGTTCGCTGGCCAGCACTTTTGGTTTCGTTTTCAGAGCTGCTGCGAACTCCAGTCAAAAACAGCACTCATCAGTGCAAAGTGCGGAGTTGAACAGTTCCATTTTTGTGCGGAGGGGGACTTCACAAACTTAAAAGTGTTCTGTTAATCATCAACATTAAATTACATTCATATTCCGTCTTACATCTGTTATGTTTTCAATGCAGTTTTTTTTTTCTTTGCTGCCTTCCCCAGCCTTACACACACTCCGCCTATGACTGGAAGCTTCTGTAGCCAAAACAAATTCCTTGTGTGTGTAAAGCACACTTGGAAAAAAAGAAAAAAACATTCTAATTCTGATTACAGAGTATAACTACTCTCAAATATAAGGTTAAACAACGGGTTATGAGCTTCCTTTAATGTTCTAGCTGCCTGAAATTTTTAACTTAACAATCAAATTAACTTCAATTTTAATTATTGCATTAAATTGCTTAAGTTGTGTAGCTTAAAAAATACATATTAACTTAATTTTTTATGGTAATTTAACTTATGTTAACATGATTTATTGTTGGCATTTAGCAAATGTAAATGATTTAGGTAATCCTAACGGACCTAAAATGGTAAACGTTTAGTATGATTGGTTATGTTCCATTTTTTAGAGTGTATGTAAACTTCTGGTTTCAACTGTATATACAGTATATATACTATTATACTATTTTAATTTTTAAAAAGTGTGCTGTAAATTTTGTTTGCTTACAATTTAGTTTGTGGACTGTACACTCTACTAACATAAGCAAATACAATAAATAAATAAATAAATAAATAAATAAATAAAGTGATGTTATTGAGGAACAGATCATGCCTCTCCTGTGTGGGTGTGACATGTATTAGACACCTCCCCTCCACTACCCAGCATGCCTTGTTGTATTGGCGAACTCTGAGTGATAATTTATCATGTACCTACTGTGTTCCTCTATTCCAGAGATGAGCAAGGAGCTCTTAAGACACCATTGATTTTTATTTGATTAAACGTCCGCTCGTTCACAGCAAATTAGCGTGAGTTTAATCAAATCAAAATCGATAACTACTTAATAAAACAGCCCCCATTTACGGTCCAAGTGAAACTCTGGACGGTTTAAGAAAACAGGCTGCATGTTGTTAGGAGGTGTGAATAAGTAAAGTTACAACACTGAGTTGCATTACTGAAGAAATATATTTGAAATATATTTGAAATATATGCAGTATATAAATACGTGTATATATATATATATATATATATATATATATATATATATATATATATATATATATATATATATATGTGTGTGTGTGTGTGTGTGTGTGTGTGTGTGTGTGTGTGTGTGTGTGTGTGTGTGTGTGTGTGCGTGCGTGCGTGTGTTCAATACAAGTTAACTATTGGCCATTAATTAAAAATATTAATGCATATCATAAACTTATCATATTTTATTTATTTACACTACTGGTCAGTATGATTTTTAAATGTTTTAAAATAAGCTTATCCTGTTCAATTTTCAGCTTCAATACTCCAGTCTTCAGAGTTACATGATCCTTCAGAAATCACTCATCATTCATTCATTTTCTTTTCGTTTTAGTTCCTTTAATAATCTGGGGTTGCCACAGCAGAATGAACTGCCAACTATTCCAGCATATGTTTTTCGCAGCAGATGGCCTTCCAGCTGCTCCCATCACTGGGAAACACCCATACACACTCATTCATACACATACACTACAGGCAATTTAGCTTACCCAATTCACCTATAGCGCATGTCTTTGAACTTGTGGGGGAAACCGAAACTCCCGAAGGAAAACATGCAAACTCCACACAGAAATGCCAACTGACCCAGCCAAGGCTCAAACCAGCGACCTTCTTGCTATGAGGCGACAGCCCTACCCACTGTGCTACCACGCCACCCCTTCAGAAATCACTCTGATATTAATAATAATAATAATTATTATTATTATTAATGGTAAATGTAATAAAAGCAATAATGACTGAAATATTTATTTAATTTAAAACTACGAACAATAAAAAAGCAGTTATTTACAATTTTTTTATAAATATTAAAAATTTTACCATTTTTTTACGTGTAACAAATGCTGCCTTGATGAACAGAATAATTTGATAATAATTTGAACAGAAAAAAAACTGACCAAAAACTTGCCCCCAAACCGGTAGTGTATATATATATATATATATATATATATATATATATATATATATATATATATATATATATATATATATATATATATATATACATACACACACACACAATCAATTTTAATATTACTAAATTTTAATTTCTAAAATAGTCAAATAGTCCTGTTTAAAGGAGAATACTTTATTTTGTCCTTCCAATGATGACAGTACTGCACATGATATTTTACAAGATCTAGTATTTAGCTTAGTGCATTTAAGTGTTTAGCTAGGTTATTTAGGTAAACTAGACAAGTTAGGTTAATTAGGCAAGCCATTGATCAAGAGTGTTTTTTCTAAATAAATAAATAAATAAATAAAGGGTATATTAATATATATTACACTTTCAATTATATATATTTCTTGGTCCTGATGATATATAAAATAACAATATTAACAACAACAAAAACAACAACAACAACAATGCTATTAAATTACAGTTTACATAATTACGTAATGCAGCAATATAAATTGTGAAAAAAAAATTTGAAATACGACAAACAACAAAATGCAGCTTCCTCCGCGATCCTGCTGACTGGCCGAAACAGCTGTCAGATGATGAGCGCTGTGAGCTGGTTGTGAAGCTTGTTTATTCAAATAACATTTCCCAGTGAAACGGCCGCCAGTTCACAAAAAGCAATTACTCAATTCATATGAAAATGTTGAAAAAGATTGTGAAATAAATTTATTTAAATGTATTTTAATTACTATTACTATTAAAATCTAATCACAAAAATAAGCTAACTAACTTTACATCAGGGTGCCCAAACTCAGTCCTAGAGGGTCAGTGTCCTGCAAAGTTTAGTTTCAGCCCCAATCAAACACACCCGGACTAGCTAATCAAGCTCTTACAAGGCTTTCTAGAAACATCTGTGCAGGTGTGTTGAGACAAGTTGGAGCTAAAATCTGCAGGACACCGGCCTTCCAGGACCGAGTTTGGACACCCCTGCTACACATAGTTTGTGAAATAGTTTTTTTTATTTGTGAATTTGTTGCTTTTATATTTACATTAGGAAGACAAAGGTTCCTTTAAAAATTAAATATATATAAAATATACTGTATATATATATATATGCACATTTTTACATGCAGTTTATTTTTCAAAAATGCTAGGGCCCTATACCAATAATTGCTTAGGGCCACCAAAGTCCGCCCTGGTTTGAGATGCACTGACAAACAGTAAACCTACATTGTTTGGAAGGAAAAACCAGTACTGAGGCATAATAATTCATAACAGATTTGTCAAAGTCGTGAATGACTGACAATTTAAACAACTGCTCAAAACTTCAAATAAACCTGGAATATTCCTTTAAAAGCCCAACGCAACTGTTGCCCTGCTAACTGCACTGCGCTGTTGAAGCATTCATGCTGCACTGATCTAATTCACAGGTGGACCACCCCTAAAAAAAGCCTGTGTTTGACAGGCCTTTCCCATCCTAAACCCCCTCAACTATCATTCATTTTTATTGGCTATCTGCGAGAAGGCCTCTTTGAAAATAAAGCACTACTTCTGACAGCTTCAACATCTCCAGTTTTCTCTTCGGAGGAGACGCTCTGAAGTGTTCGGCTGCTGTGTTTTTCATGAGCGGTTTGTACGTCTTTAAATATATTTGATCCGCGCCGTACCCCTTCAGAGCGCACAACATTAAGTCCCTTTGGTAAATGTACAAATATGTGCTGGAGTGTTGAGCACAGAGTCAAGGATCAGCGCATCAAACGGCCCTGATAAGCCGTGGCAGTTCCTCAGACAAAGCTGACCCAGATCTATCTGGAGCTCTTAACCGAGAGGTCTTAAGTCCGGCCTGTCCCACAGCCGCTGTGCCTGAGGGCAGGCCTGGAGGAGAGAAAGATCCGCAACTCCTCTGGGGCTCAAAGTAGCACCTCTGTCTGCGAGGGGCCGTTTATGAGAGGTTACGGGGGGAGACGCTGATGGACAGTCATGTGGAGGTGCACTTTTGAAGCTTCTCAGTCAAATGCCGGAGAAATAAATAATGATCTGCTCATTCTTAAGTCCAGAGACGTTTAATGTGATGTTTTGGGAGGGGTACAGCAGGGAACGTATATATATCAGGCATCAAACAGAGTCAAAAGCACTTAAAGATGTACAAACTGCTCATGAAAAACAGAACAGCATGATGCTTTAGAGCGTCTCCTCTAAAGAGAAAACTGGAGCTCGCTCAGACTGTCAGAAGTAGGGCTTTGTTTTCATGGAAGCCTTCTTGCAGATGGCCAATAAAAATGAATGATAGTTGAAAGAATTTATGGTTTTGTGATGAGAAATGCTTGAATGATGTAATAATGCTAGCTAATGGAAGGTAGACATTTTACAAATGTCCAATTTGTATATACACACACAGGCATGCATGCACACACAAACATTCTTCTTCTTCTTCTTCTTCATCGTCTTCTTCTTCTTCTTCTTTTTCTTCTTAATATTATTATTATTATTACTATTGTTGTTGTTGTTGTAGTTATTATTATTATTATTATTCATCTTATTATTATTACTGTAGTTATTATTATTATTAATATTATTATTACTGTAGTTATAATAATAATAATAATAATAATAATAATAATAATAATAATAATTATTATTATTATTAGTGTTGTTGTTGTTGTTGTTGTTGTTGTTGTTGTTGTTATTATTAGTATTATTATTATTATTATTATTATTATTATTATTATTATTATTATTACTGTAGTTAATATTACTATAATCATTTATTATTATTATTATTATTATTATTATTATTAATATTATTATTATTACTGTAGTTATTATTATTATTAATATTATTATTACTGTAGTAATAATAATAATAATAATAATAATAATAATAATTATTATTATTATTATGGGCAACCCAGTGGCGCAGTAGGTAGTGCTGTTGCCTCACAGCAAGAACGTCGCTGGGTCGCAGGTTCGAACCTCTGCTGGGCTGGGTCAGTTGACGTTTCTGTGTGGAGTTTGCATGTTCTCCCTGGGTTCGCGTGGGTTTCCTCCGGGTGCTCCGGTTTCCCCCACAGTCCAAAGACATGCAGTACAGGTGAATTGGGTAAGCTAAATTGTCCATAGTGTATGAGTGTGAATGTGTGTGTGGAAGTTCCCAGAGATGGGTTGCGGCTGGAAGGGCATCCGCTGCGTAAAATCGTGCTGGATAAGTTGGCGGTTCATTCCGCTGTGGCGACCCCGCAAGGGACAAAGCCGACAAGAAAATGAATGAATGAATTATTATTATTATTATTATTATTATTATTATTATTATTATTATTATTATTATTATTATTATTATCATTGTATTATTAATATTATTATTATTATTATTATTATTATTATTATTATTATTTTTTTTTTTTTATTAATATTTTATTATTATTATTATTATTATTATTATTATTATTGTTGTAGTTATTATTACTAATATTATAATTATTATTATTATTATTATTATTATAATTATTATTATTATTATTATTATTATTATTATTGTTATTATTTTTATTTTTATTATTATTGCAATTATTATTACTATTATCAATTATTATTATTATTATTATTATTATTATTATTATTATTATTATTATTATTATTGTTATTATTATTATTATTATTATTATTATTATTATTATTATTATTATTATTATTATTATTATTACAGTTATTATTAGGGATGTAACGGTTCACCTGACTCACGATGTGATACGATTCACAATAGTAATCTCAAGATTCACGATTTTGTCACAAATATTTTACAAAATTTTTTGAGACAAATTTAATGTAAACAAGCCCCCTTTGATTTTTTTTTCATGGTTGATACGCACTAGAGTTTATTTTCCCTCTTGGTGCGGTTTGTTTGGGCAGATATGAATGCAGCAATAGCACTCGAGTGCGCACCAAAAGCAGACCAAAAAATCTCAGCCGCACTTCATTCTTGAAATGTATAGTTTATCTAAAGTGATGTATACAAAATATATATAGTATACTATGACCAGAGATACAATCAGCCAGCGCTATCGTCCCTCTATAGTAAAAAGTGACATTTTGTGTCTGACGGTTTGTTTACTTGCAGGAGTTCCACTGGCATTTTCCTGCACGATAATTCCGACCAATCGAAAATCAGTTTAGGAAAGACATTCAATAACATCTTGCCAATGAGTGATGTGGATTTTTTCACATGACTGCACTTTGTTTCCTTTCAACTGTTTCGGACCAAAGCAATCAGTGGGGTGTGAAAAACGGCAGAAAAAATGCTACAATGTATAATTTGTTGCCCTAATTCCGGACCAAATGAACCGAACCACAGATGTAAAAAGCACAAAGCACAAAAAGTTGCTTGTGTTTGTTTGGCGCACCTCACCACTGTCATTTTACTCTGCCGCCCCACTTCTTGCTTGCGCTGATGTGCAAGTAAAGCGAGTTTGCGCTAGTAAACACAGCGCCCCCTCTGTTCAAAACATGTATTGAGACTCAATCAACATGTCTACCGCTTTCTACCATGAGTAAACTCGTTGTTTTAAAGTGATTAGTTTACTTTACTTAAAAAATAAGTGATTTTTCCATTTCCTTAAAATTATACAGGATCTTTATTTGTCCATAAGGCAATTCAACTTGGACATAAGGTTGCCACAAAACACATAATAGATTCATAACTGGATCTAAAGAATTTAATAGAGAGAGAATATTTAAAAACGTAATAAATAAATAAATAAATAAATAAATAAATAAATAAATAAATAAATAAATAAATAAATAAATTCTTATAACTGCAACACACTCATTTCGCCAACACATTAAATACTTATTATAAGTCCATAAGGTTCACTTATAAGGGAAAATAATAATAATAATAATAATAATAATAATAATAATAATAATAATAAATTATTATTATTATTATTATTATTATTATTATTATTATTATTATTATTATTAATATTATTATATAACTAAATCCATTAAATTAAATATGTGCATAATTATAAGAATTAAGGCAACGGGTTTAATCAATGTATGTACTTTTGCATGTTATGGAGTACCTTTGCACAGGAATGAACATATTTGGGGTCTGCGAGACATAAAAGACTAAAATACCCTGGTTTACACCACAATCACATGAAAATGCAAAGGGTACATCTCTAAGAGCATGTCATTAGAATCTACATTAAGTGACAAGTAAAATAATTAAACATGTCATTGACTGATATTGTGTTAACTGTGCTTAAGAGGCAATGCAGGATTTCCCTAATTAGTACTAATTCCAGAAAACAGGTTATCATTTGTTGAAGAACCACCTCATATATTGCCCTGATATCTGTGTGCAGCTCCACCTTTCTCTTCCAATACACTAGCAAGTCAGGTTAACCACTCATAAACCCCCTCCTAGTGGCTGGTAAACACAATTTATCTTAATCCCTGCGGTTTTAACAAAGGCTGTCTCCAAAATAATGAATGTTCAATGCAATTAATTAAAGACACACTGCAGCACACTAACCTCTCAAAACAGAAGAAGCTTTTATTGATATCACAATCGACAGCTGATATAATGCTCTGTAATTTGATTTCCACTGGAGCCCCTTTTTTTGTAATTACAGTGTTGTCTCTTATCTATTTTTATCACATTGTGTTAGCCATTTGTTGGCGGACGCTGCTTTTAATATCATTTAAATGAGCAACACTAGCCTTTAATTTCAAAAGACAAGGCCATCTTTTTCATGTTGGCCTTCATTTTTTTTTCCCACACTCCACTGGAAAATACAAAATAGACCTTGTTCTGTTTCATTCTCTCCCTCTCTTGTTCTTCTACTTCCTCACTCTCTCCCTGGCTCAACTTGTCAGTCAAAACATGAAGCTGACACGCCGGCATAAATTGTTCAAAGTAGTTTTAGGTGAAGAGGAACGGAGATGGGAAGCCAATGTGGATATTTTTTCCCCCTCTCTACAAAAGCCAACCTCAATTTGCGTCAAACGGGGTTAAAAGACCTTGGGATTAAAGCAATAAAGTGGCTGCTGTCAGCCCTGAAACCCCCTCCATCGCTTAAGTGCCAAACTAGAGTTGTTCAATATCATCTCACATTAGATCATGTCATCGCGAGGTGACGGGCATGCATCACAAGTCCCGACAGGTCCGATTTCTGCTGAAGAATTCATCCCTGTCTGGCACAATCAAACCCGACTCTTCTCCGCAAGCGTCGAAAATGGGAAATCCAATCTGATTGTGCCTAGGCAGCATGAGAGCACACGACGGGGGAAGATGTGAAATTCTAGTCAGCTGATGAAAACGGAAAAATTTGGGAAATGGAATGTGATGGGGGCCCAACACAAGCGCCTGGCCTGCTCACCTGCGTCTTGACGCTCGCCCCTTCGAGACTAATGGAGCGCTCATATACGCCAACTTGGGAGGAATAATACACTCGGACAGGGGGTAGGTGGGGTTGTTATCTCAAAATTGGAGTCTGAAAGGATGTTTATTTTTATCATCTTCCCACAGAATATCTGTCTTCCCCCCAGCTCCTTCCTCCAGCGGCACCCGGCATTTTTCATTCACAATGGAAGCGAGGCCATTCAGACAGACGGAGTCTGCAGACTTGGAATAAATAGAGACTGCCAGAGGCTGCCGGTGAGTGACTGACAGACGACAAGGCCTCAGCCAGCTCACTGTCACTGGCAAATCCCTCTGCACACACCGCTTTCCTTCACTCGATGGTTTCTAGGCCTTATCACTCAAGGGTCTGCTAATTCACTAGCCAAGGTTGGACTGATAAGGCCCGCTACTCGCCGTCCGTTTCGCTCAAGAACGGAGATGGACAGCTCCCCAGGATAAACGCAGCACACAGCCCCCCTTCCAACATGTGTCTGTCTCAATGACACGGCTGCCCGACGGGTTACAATGCACAGTGCCCTTTGAATTAAGGGACGTAAGCGATACACTGATAAAGTGACACACTGTGCGGCAAAAGAGGGGAAGAAGAGAGACAGCAGACGAGCGAAAAAGGACTGTATACACAAATAAGGACGCACGCAGGCCCACTTTTCCGCAGGAAGTGGATCATGCCTAAAATATCAAGTCTGTCAAATAACAAGTGCACGGTGGCATTTAGCAATGTCTGTAACTCTTTCCTGCTCTCTCTCGGCTCACACGCCAGCGCACGATGAAATCCACCATCTCCCTAATGAGACAAGATGTCGCGAGTGATGGGCCGCGTCGCAGTGAGAAGCGTTGCGGATCTCAGAGTGTGAATATCCAACTTGAAAGTAAATGGCAAAACACTTGCTGGATATATTCACCACTATATCAGTAAAAGGCGACAGCTAGAAGAAGAGAGAGCAAGCGTGCGCGTGAACTATCAGCACATTTTCAACAGAAGCAGCGTTTATTGTATATAATGGAAATATTCCACCGTATAAATGATTCAGGTATGCGGAGAGAGGGAGCTGAAGGAGGGCATTACCATTATGGTACAATAATGAGCAAGAGGATCTTCAAAGCAACACGCTAAAGCTAATCAAACACAGTGGTAATCCCGATGATATATGGGCAATTTAACTATCAGTGGAGCACTTTTTAATTGTCGATTCCCGCTTTGAAATCCCCCTCAAATTGACGGCCTACATGTTTCGCACCTAATGCTTTTTTATTCTGATCTCTCGTTCTTTCTCTTCCTCCGTGACATATTCTTTCATTTCACATCGAACCCAGGTCGCTCAGGGAGTCATTTGAACGGCTTTGTTAAACACCTAATAATATTCCTCCGTTCACAGATACACTGGGATGCCACTCAAATGACCTGATGTTAATCTTAGAAAGAAGAAATGGAGAAAAAAAGAAGATCAATAGCAATAATAGAAAGTTTTTCAGACGCTATGTGTTTGACAATAGCTCTGGGCAATGGGAATGTATTGTTTAAACAGTTATCTGTGGAGGCTGTTACTGATGCTACAGTCAGGAGCACAGATCGTCTTATCCTCTCTCTCTCTCTCTCTCTCTCTCTCTCTACTGCCTTATGGTTCCTTTTTTATCGTTTAGGGAGGACAGAGATCTCTCTCAAGGTCTTCCTATTTTCTCTTCTTTGTGATATGAATGAAAAAGGGTAGAACATAACAACAGTGGAAAATTACTTAAAAACATCAAGGTGTTTCTTAGGATAGTTTTATATCTTTTTTGAAGATATTGACAAGAGAGAAAAATGCGATTACTAATGTACAGAAATGAATGAATCTGTCTTAAATAAGTGAATGAGTCTTTTAACTAAACAACCTGGCTTATGGAATGGTATACAATAAATGTATCCGTGCAGTAGTCACTATGTCGTTATTTTTAACAAAATCAAATGTAAATCACCACTCTCTATGAGAAAAGTTTAGTGCTGTGAACAAATTCTTTTAAATGACAAGTATCCAAGATTGTCTGCACTGAGTAATTTGTAAAATAAACAGCAGGTGAAAAGAAAACATTAAGCATCACAACCATTTTCAGTATTCATAAAATGAGAAAAATAAAGCACCAGATCTGCATATTAAAATGACTTAAATAGGATCATGTCATGTGACACTTAAGACAACTTTTATGTTGCATTACAACATATTGTATACAGCAATACACAGGTTGTATTACAAGATAAACCATTGTTTTAATTTCAATATTGTTTAAAAATATACTATATATGTACTAAATATATTTAATAATTTCTTATTAAATAATGTACTTACCACCACCACCACAACAACAACTACTACTTACGCTACTACAACTACTACTACTACTACTACTAATATTACTAAGGGCGGCACGATGGCTCAGTGGTTAGCACTGTCGCCTCAAAAGCTAGAAGGTCGCTGGTTCGAGTTCCAGCTGGACCAATTGCTGTTTCTGTGTAAATTTTGCATGTTCTTACCACGTTCGTATGAGTTTCCTCTGGTTTCCCCCACAGTCCAAACCAGTGCGTTCGGTGAGGTTTGTAGCTGGTAATGCACAACCCTATATGGGCACGACTCTTTCAGGATCATATTTACAAATATATGCTCCAAATATATTTGTGAACTACTGATTGTTTATCATATCTCATATCAGCATTCTTTCTATACTCAGAAGGTACATATTGCGACAAGGAAAAAATGTAAAATGTACAGCGATTCAATATGCCTCTCAAAAAAGCCAAGGTGGATGCTACAGACAGCCTATAACAAGCAACACAGCATCACGGCGGATGTGCTCTGTCTCTCTCACTCACATACATGCAAGCACGCACACACTCACTCATCTGCCTCCCCTGACCGCATGTCCCTGGTCCAAACACATGCGCTATAAGTTAATTGAATAAACTAAATTGTCTGTAGTGTATGAGCAACTCAGGCTCATTCTGAAAACGTACCCCTATACATTTTTGGAGAGATAGTCCCAGGAGCTATGTTTTTTTTTGCAGTTTTTGTTTTCACAAATCCACCAGAGGCCGCTGTTCTCACGTAAATCCACCCTCCTCCCTCCCTAAACCCAACCAATAGTGTTTTCAAAAGTACAGATTGACGTGCCCAAACGCCCACTTCCCTAAGCCCAACATTTTTAAAAATCAATCCAGAAAAAGAAAAGCCCTCGCCTGATTTTTACCATGTTTTCAGATTTTACCACATTCTCACCCTGTTATTTACTTGTTTATTTTATCTTTGGCTTCTGTTTTTGTCTTACCCACTGTCTGGAACCATTCTTTGCTGGACTCAAACCCCATTGCGTGGTCAACTCCTCTCTAATTTGTAAATTGTGATGTCCTGGAGAAGATTGGGGTAACGTATCTGACAAGTTACCAGAGGAGCGAGAGGTGTCACGGACGAAAAATACAAAAAAAAAAAAAAAAGATAAAAAAAGAGGGGGGGGGGGGGGGGGGGGGTAGTGGTGGGGGTGTTGCTGACTAAAGTAAAGAGAGGGGGGGGTAGTCACGGACAAGAGTTTGGGTTAGTGTGGCAGTGGGGTTGTCGCGGACGAAAGCGAAGAGGTTTGGGGAGTTGCGGAAGAAAGTGAAGAGCGGGGTGGGGCAGGGGTGCGTGTAAGGAGGGGGATCGGTAAAATGAGGTGCCGGATCAGATTTCTTGTTCCAGCACAAATTAAGCCCTGGTATTAGTGTGTGTAAATGAGTGTGTATGAGTATTTCCCAATACTGGGTTGCGTCTGGAAAGGCATATACTGCGTAAAACATATGCTGGAATAGTTGCCGGTTCATTCCGTTGTGGCGATAAGCCAAAGGAAAATCAATGAATAATAATAACAATTTACAACAACATCAATTATAACACAATTATCATTATTGTCATTGTTGTTGTAAATAAAAATACACATTGTATTGTTGCTACTGCTGTAAATCCAAAAATTCTAACCATCAACAACAAAAAATGTAAGCCCTGGAGAGCCATTGCTCTTTACAGTTAATAGTTCATTTATTCATTCATTCATTCATTCATTTATTCATTCATTCATTCATTCATTCATTCATTCATTCATTCATTCATTCATTCATTTTCGGCTTAGTCTCCTTATTAATCAGGGGTTGCCACAGCGGAATGAACCGCCAACTTATCTAGCATATGTTTTAAGCAGCGAATGCCCTTCCAGCCACAACCCAACACTGGGAAACACGGTAAATAGTATTTTATTAAAATAATATATTCTTAGCAATGGCACATGAAGCAAACTGTGTGTCACCTGCCACAATAGCCTTGACAAGAGTGTGTGCTCTGTAATCCGCTCTTGTCTCTGCACAAACAGCACCAAATATCTGTGGACAGGACCATGAAAGGCTGCTTTACCTTGGTGCAATCCTCCTCGTTTGCTTATTACACACCGGCCCTGAAATGACAAATGTGTGTGCTCTTATCACCAATGAATATAGATTCCTGCTGAGCAAAACAGAATATCTTGTAGTTGCACCCGGAGAGAAAGAATAGCGAGATAACATCTGCATAGGTGTTGTTCAATTACTCCAAAGCAGTGTGCTGCAGTTCAGCGCAATTTTAACACACGTTTAATTCATCATTGACCATGCCAACTATTTTAGATTTTTAGACATAAGCATCTCGTTTTAAATATTTGTCAGTACTTTAAGGCTAACACATGAGACCTGACCTAACCTGAACATTTTGCCTCCGATTTATCGATCGCGCTAAGAGAGCAACTGTTGCAAATCCACCCATAATTCACATATCTGCCATCTTCCATTCACATGCAAAGGTAACATTTGGTTTTAGAATGGATTCTTTCCTCCATTATTTTAGGTCTCCACTTCTCATCATGGAGATATATAGGTTAATGTCTTTGTGGCATTTCACCAAAAGGCCAGGCTGAATGGTCCCTCCTGCCATATGAATAATTGAAACCAAACTGAGCATTGTAAAAGTGAGCTGGTCACCGGGACTGAGGAGAGACAGAAGATGAGATGAGGAGCACGGAGTACAGCAGAAATACGTGACAAAGGCGAGATCGAATTCAGGGAGCCTTGACAATACAATGTGTCAAACCTTATGTATTGCTAAAAAAATGAAAAAAATAGCATATTTATCTCTGGAGTACATACACTTCCACACTCCTTTTCTCGTCTTCAAGATGAAACGTGGCATCTTTGGCCTTTTAGTCGAGCAGACAGAAGACAAGAGTCGTCCGAGAGCAGATTCATGGCTGATTTCTGTTGACATGCTAAGAGGGAGGGATGCAAGCTACTCAACGCTAGTCCCCGATCACCGCATTAGCCTCTCTCTGCACATTAGCCGCCGGCGCTAATGCTACGCTTACTCTACTTCTATGGTCATTCTCGACGCCTGCGTCCCCCCGCTCTTTCACACACCCTGGCACACATGGTTCACGTTGCGTCCATCTTCTGTTGACGCTAATGTGACGCAGTGACTCCTAATGATTGGTTCGTCTTGATGAATAATATATTCGGCACACCATAAACATGATAAATTATGTGCAGAGTCTGTGTGTGCTTCATTATACATGAGGCAGCACTTATAAAGGGCGATATAAATGACATTAAAGGCTTAATAAATGGGGTATTGATGAATAATTGACTGCTTCGGCATATCTTTTTGGAGGCCCGCGGTTAGCCTAGTGGGGGCATGTTTTTTGAAGATTAGGGCACATTACTGGAATGATGTGCTAATGTTATCTGCGGCACCGTGTTCGGCAGGAAAAAGCAAGATAGAGGGACGTGTCTCTGCACTCTGGGAAGACAGCCGTGTTTAGATGTGCTGTCCCCACACTGTTGACTGGCGCCGCGCATCAGTCTCAAGTGTGCACTGGCTTCACATCACATTTGCAATAAGGCTGATATCATACATAGGGAGTAACGATGGAGATGCAGCAGTGTGTGCATACTTTAAGGATGAGTACCCAAAAATGATCAGTCTGTCATCAGTTACTCGTCTTATGGTTGTTTCAATATTGCAGGACTTTCACTTTCCAAAGAGTACCATTAACCCTCCTGTCGTGTTCACATCCTGCCCCTTACTTTAGTGTTCCCGGTCAAAATTGACCGGTCTGTTTTAACTGCTCCTATATTAGCACAAAAAAACATTTTTCACCACAAAATTTTTATTCAACATTCTTTAGCTGTGAACAATGTTTTAAAGTAGTGTTTAACATGAATTTATAGAATTAGACATAAAAGAACTGCAGTGAAAATACAAATAGGCGCTGAAAATGTTTACAAAATGAAGAATAGATGACATAAATCAAAATACTTTGTTTCGTTACTAATAAACAGCTCACTAAAATAACTATCACAGGGTTTAACCAAAGAAATTGAAATTTTAATTTATCTTTGATGAATTCATGATTCATCTGAATCATTTATCAACCAGCAAAGCACAAACAAAATGGTATACTTTCCTGTGTTTTGAGTGCTCAAAATTTTATTTAGTCCTTCAATTGGACTATATTAGTGTACTAATATAGGGAATAGTGACTGAGGGTCAGCATGGACATAGAACTAGCACTAGTTATACTCATTTTTGAGCGAGATGCTAATGGTCTAATCCAATATAATAATTGATGCTAAGTGCTCCTGTTACACCCAGAGATAGGCTGAACAAAGAATAACAGAAAGAAAGAAAGAAAGAAAGAAAGAAAGAAAGAAAGAAAGAAACAAACAAACAAACAAACAAACAAACACACAGATGGATTCACCGAATTAGTTCGGTCACTGTCTCTGCACTCCACTTATAGCTGGTGGGTGGTGAGCCCACTGGTGCCATTGTCCTGTGGCTGCTGTCGCATCATCCGAGTGAATGCTGCACACTGGTGGTGGTGTGGAGAGACCCCCCCCCCTCATGATTGTGAAGTGCTTTGGGTGTATGACCATACACGATAAATGTGCTATATAAATACACATTACATTACATTACAATTGTTTTATGAGGAAGTTAATTCACGTTGGAGAATCCAACCCTATCTCAAGGCAATTCATAACTTATGATTCGAATTCGTACAATCTCCTTCATACAATTTAGTACAATTTGCTTATCCACAATGGCGGTTGGGTTTAGGGGTGGGGTTGGGGGCCACGCCTGCGTTTAAAAATTGTACATTTTTATATGACTGAACGTGTACGAATTAGTCACTAAAGTGACAAAACGTAAAAAAAAATAGTTGTGTTTCCTTGTGAGATCCAGCTGTAGGATTGGCACATAAGTGCGGAAAAGAGATGTGTACCTGCAACAAACATTGTTCAGTCTGAAATGAGTGAGTGAGTGAGTGAGTGAGTGAGTGAGTGAGTGAGTGAGTGAGTGAGTGGGTGAGTGAGTGGGTGAGTAAGTGAGTGAGTGAGTTGGGGTGGTGTGTATGGGGATGTTTTCTGTCTGATGGATGAATATTGTCTGGATACCCATTCATTTTCTATGGCGGTCACTTCTGACCGGGAACACCACAGGTGTAACAAGATTGATTAAAACACTCAAAATTTAATGAAAGAGGTGATCATTACTTTTATATGTTAAAGTGCATAGTGTGGAGGATATCATACGATTTTGAGGCAATCAGATGTAAAACACAATAAGTATGAGTGTTTTTAGTTGTAAATCGGTCAGATTTGACCCGAACACGATAGGAAGGTTATAACAAACAAGGACTTAACTTCATATGCGTTTTTATTATTATTATTAATTTACTATATAAGCTTGTGGAAGGATACCCAAAACATTTGACCAAAGTTATACAGTTTAAAAGCAAAGCTAAAAAAACATCAAGGTAATGTATGTAAACGTTTGACTGTCTAGAAATGAATAAAAAAAATTCTCAAAAAAATAAATAAATAAATTCTCTAAAAATTCCTAACGGACCTGAATCCAGAGCTGAACTAATCTTGAGCTAAAAGCGCTTGCAAATGCTTGGACTGTAGGATGCGATGGCAATCATGGTTCGTCATACTGACAAATTTATTAATATCACTATTATAGTATAAATGTATAAATAAATAAATAAACAAATCATATAGTAACAGCTAGACTCTCTGCAATACCCAAGAGTAAGTTTAGATTTTTACTTTTTTTGAGCCACAAACTCTTTCAGACAAAATTGTCTGGTTTAAACTGGTGAACTGGTTCATCTATTCATTCATTCATTTTCTTTTCGGTTTAGTCCCTTTATTAATCTGGGGTCGACACAGCGGAATGAACCGCCAACTTATGCAGCACATGTTTTACGCAGTGGATGCCCTTCCAGCTGCAACTCAGAACTGGGAAACATTCATCCACTCTCATTCACACACATGCATTACGGACAGTTTAGCTTACCCAATTCACCTATAGCGCATGTATTTGGACTGTGGGGGAAACCGGAGCACCCGGAGGAAACTCACGCCAACATGGGGAGAACATGCAAACTCCACACAGAAATGCCAACTGACCCAGCTTAGACTCGAACCAGCGACCTTCTTGCTGTAAGGCGATCATGCTACCCACTGCGCCACCGTGACCCTCACTAGTTTGTCCATATCTCTAAAAAGGATCTGATTAAAATGAGTGATTTGCAAACCCAATAACACTCTGGGCCGCTTGTCTGAGACCGTTAATTAGATAACACTGCTGTAAATAATGTTTATTTTATTGCACAGACTGCTCATTTTACATTATATGACCCTAATTTTATACTACCTGTTTGCTTTTTTTATTCTGAAAGTGTTGGTATGCATCGACTTGCATGATACTAATAACCAGGGCCTCACACTTATCTAAAAATCACCTACATTTTGAATGCCCCAACAGTGAGCAAATTAAGATCATATTTCAAATTTTGTGTGAACCATCCCTTTAAGACTACATTTAAAATCCTCTATAGTTGAGTTAAATCATTGTGTTGAAACCAACACACTGTCCAGTCTCCTTCAGTCTCACTAAAGCACTCCCGCTCTGCCCAGCACAGGGACAAGGGGGAGTTTCTCTCCTTCAATGTTTGACCGTTTTAAAACCCTGCCACTCATTTCCAGTCACACCCATAAATCTCTGGCAAAATGAAGTAAAAGGAGCCCATTACATTCAGATCTGTGGGCATTTAATCAGGCCGATGTGCCACATAAACTTTCTCCTTCTAAAGCGTCATCCTTTTTACTGAGATTGCCGAGCTGTGGGTGGAGTCGGGACGGGGTACGACGATTCGACGAATGGTGTTGCTGAGACAAGGAATTACAAAGGACACAAACATTCCCCACCGTGTCCCTCCACGACACTGGTTGTGTTTTGTCAGTGATACGACTGCATTGATTTAGGAGGAATTTTGCATGATTGCATTTATCACTTCCTAGATGAGGTGAGCTGATTGATGCGTCCGGGGATCGTAAATGCCAGTTTCTGAGTCCTACGTTACGCACAGTAGGATTTCTGTCAGAGTTAATGGTGCCAGATTGTGATTCTGACCCATCACACAACACAATTTGTCCAAGGTTTAAAGGAAAGGGAGTAGAAGATAGCAAAAGCAAGAGAAGCCTTGGACTGTATCAAGCGTGAAGGCATTTGTCTGTTTCGGCTGTTTTCTCTCAGATGCTTTTTGAGCAGAAGGCTGAAACATCAGTACGGACAGGACGGTTGTAGTGCTGGCCATCAGCCTGCGGCATAACACACGATGACTCCATCCCCATAATCTCTTTGCCTACATTCACAAAAGAAGATGAAGAAGAAAAAAAAGAATCTAAAATAAAGGAATTTTGACATGCAGCTCATCCATGGCCATTTTCTGTCACTTTCTTTCCAGTCGTGTTCTCATTAGGGTAATGTGATGCTACAAAGTGGCAGCAGAAAGTGCTTCAGTGGTGAAAGTCAGTGAACTTGCATGACCACTCACTCTGAGGAGAACACATACGTGACTGATGCTCAGAACAAATCCAAGTGACCAGAGAAAAGACATGTCATTTGTGGATTCACCAGAGAATGATTTGAGAAATACTGACAATGTCCCTGGCTTCACGAGAAACACACATACTCAAGCAGTCTAAAGTAGGGATGCACAATGTATCATTCCAGCATCGATATCGCAATGTGCAATAGTCACATCGCAGGGATCTGTAACATACTTGGGATTATAATTGACCAGACATTACAGTTAACAACATAGTTGGAGTCATTTCTGATTTTAACCTTAGAATGAACGTTTATTATTTGCATGTGTTTTAAGGCCTGTGACTGTCATCATTTCAAGCAATTGTAAGCCATTTGTGAACAATAAATTAAACGTTTGTAGCTTAAAGTGTACATTATATAATTATTTACTCAATGAAAACGATACATTGTTGTTGTTGTTATTATTCTACAGTGATTATTTAATTTCTGTTTATGAATACTGTTTGACTCCCCAGAAAAATCATAAATCGTGTATTATTTGAATGTTTTTTCTTTTGTATTGAACTTTGCTTGTCATTTTTAAAATTTGCCTCTATGTTATGCAGATACACTCCCCTATAGCAATCAATCCCGAATTGATCTTAAATTATGAATTCTTTACAAGATATTCAAGTCATCTGGTCAAATTGCATTTATATCGCAATATATTGCAGTAAATTAAAATATTGCAATGTCAGTTTTTTTCCAATATAATGCAGCACAGTCTAAAGGTATTTGAAAGACATTAAGTAGTGCATAAATACATAAGAATTACAGCATATTATTGTAACAGAATCCTGGCTAATAGCAATATTTATTTATGTATTTATTTATTTATTTATTTATTTAGTTAATTTTTATTTATTTAGTTAGTTAGTTAATTATTTTTATTTATTTATTTAATTAGTAAGTTATTTATTTATTTATTTATTTATTTAGTTAGTTAGTTAGTTAGTTAGTTAGTTAGTTATTTTTATTTATTTATTTATTTATTTAGTTAGTTAGTTATAGTTAGTTAGTTAGTTAGTTAGTTAGTTAGTTAGTTATTTTTATTTGTTTATTTAGTTATTTAGTTAGTTATTTTTCTTTATTTCTTTCTTTCTTTATTTATTTCTTTAGTTATTTTTATTTATTCATTTATTTTTTTAATAATAACAATATAATTTATTAATTATAATTTATTATTATTATTATTTATTTATTTATTTATTTATTTATTTATTTATTTATTTATTTATTTATTGCTTGCTTAAGCCTTTCAGACTCAGTGTGCAATGCATATATTATTTATGCTATAAAACTACGATAAGCTTTTACTTTTCTTAAAATAAATCTGTTATCATTTCTTAATCCCTCATGATGTTCTAAACCCATTAAGCTAAGGGAGTGTTCTACCTTATAGCTCAGCTTTTTGGTTATTTTTAAATCAGGCTAGAAAAAAAGAAGAAAATAATACATTTAGGGATAGTTCAAAAATGGAAAGTTAGCAATTCATTTACTCGATCTCAGGCCACAGATAACAGAATACTGGCTAATAATAACATTGATTGATTGATTGATTGATTGATTGCCTTTTAAATGTGTAAAAAAAAAACCCACAAGAAACAAACACACATATGCAAGAAAAGCTGTCCCTGGCCAACTTTTTACAAATCTGTTTCATCAAGACTTAATCGACTAACAGTAGAACTCACTAGTTATTCATTTACTGCTTGTTTGATTTAAAACACACACACACACACACACACACACACACACACACACACACACACACACACACACACACACACACACACACACACACACACACACACACACTCACACACACACTCACACACACACACACACACACACACACACACACACACACACACACACACACACACACACACACACACCACTAAACTTGTCATGGAATATATACAGTTGAAGTCAGAATTATTAGCCCCCCTGAATTATTAGCCCCCCTGTTTATTTTTTTCCCCAATTTCTGTTTACCGGAGAGAAGATTTTTTCAACTTATTTCTAAACATAATAGTTTTAATAACTCATTTCTAATAACTGATTTATTTTATCTTTGCCATGATGACAGTAAATAATATTTTACTAGATATTTTTCAAGACACTTCTATACAGCTTAAAGTGACATTTAAAGGCTTAACTAGGTTAATTAGGTTTACTAGGCAGGTTAGGGTAATTAGGCAAGTTATTGTATAATGATGGTTTGTTCTGTAGACAAAACAAAAACAAATACAGCTTAAAGGGACTAATAATTTTGACCTTAAAATTGACCTTAAAATTATGTTTAAAAAATTAAAAACTGCTGAAAACAAATAAGATATTAAAATATTATCAGACATACTGTAAACATTTCTTTGCTCTGTTAAACATCATTAGGGAAATATTTAAAAAAGAAAAAAAATCAAAGGGGGGCTAATAATTCTGACTTCAACTATAAATGGCTGCTCTCTGGTGACCTGAAGTGCTTCTATTGTCTTCATTTGTAAATCGCTTTTGATAAAAACATCTGCTAAATGACTAAATGCAACAGTAAAAAAGTAAATAAATTACCCTGCCATCAAATACCAAAATTATTCAAATGTGTGAGTGTTTAATTCATTGAAATTGATTCAGTGTTCAACTTTCTTCTTTCTTTATTCATTCATTTTTTCCGGCGTAGTCCCTTTATTTATCGGGCGTTGCCACAGGGGAATGAACCGCCAACTTATCCAGCATATGTTTTACACAGAGGATGCCCTTCCAGCTGCAACACAGTACTGGGAAACACCCATACACTCTCACATGCACACACATACACTACGGCCAACTTAATTTATTCAATTCACCTATAGCGCATGTCTTTCGACAGAGGGGAAAACCGAAGCACCTGAAGAAAACGAGAACAAAGGATGACATGCAAACTCCACACAGAAATGCTAATTGACCCAGCCGGGAGTCGAACTAGTGACCTTCTTGCTGTGAGGTGACAGTGCTAACCACTGAGTCACTGTGTCACCACTTTCTTCTTTTTTTTTTTTTTCTCAGAAAAATAAATAAATAAATAAATAAACAAATAAATAAATCCATGACAATGATTCTCTTTTGAGATACTAATGCTTTAAAGACAAAGTAAACATGCAGTAAGCTGATCACACATGTGCTATTTGACTGCTGTATATATAATGTAATTGTGTTTATGTCATCCTCTTGAGCGTCATTTGAGCATGAACAACTTGAATCCATGTGCAGGCCCAAGTGCAATGACTGCGAAAGTGGAAACTGCTGGAAGTCGTGGACTCAAGTCGAATTACATTGCCAAGATGAGCAATTTGTTTTAACTTTAATGCACTGCTGCATTGTGCAACTGCGTCTTTAATTAGCAGGGACGTTCAGCAAATGAAGCGTGCTCCAAATTGTTTGCTTGCGTTGCCTTTAAAAGACGGCATACTTTTTTATGGCCCTCCGTTTGAGTTAACAAATGCTGTCACAAAACTGATCTTTCTGTTACTTCCCCCTCCTCCTCCTCGTCCCATTTGCCGCGCACTGGTGGCAGCAGTGGGTCTGCGCTTGACTCTGTTAATCGGCAGACGACAGCTTAACAGCTTGCGCGAGCATAATTAACGCCGCTCGAAATAAACGTGAAGAGGAGGGGGGGAAATAAATAAATAATTCAAGTAAATGTGGCAGTCTGCTGACTGTTGTCTCAGGTACGGCTTTACCTGACCGGGCATCTTCACACTAAACAGGGCCTGGGCAGCGGGCACACACAATGACAACCTTAAATTATTCACCACGTCAAAGCACAACGTGACTATTTAAAAGCCATTATTACGTTTAATAGTAATGACTCTTTCAGGTCTTGCTGAATAGACTGATTGTCAGAAATCACTTTTGCACCTCTGCATTTTTTGTCGAGAGCACAATTGTGAGGATTCAAAAGACAGAAGAGGAAAAATAAATGTTTATAGCTAGATTATAATTGCGTTCTTGAATGACTTTGGGTGCTAGACCAATTTTGTTTTGATTGCTCGCAAAACTAAAACTAGAAACAAGTATTTACAATTAAATCTATTTATTAAGATACAAATTGCACGGAGAACGTGTAAATTAGCAAAGAATGATTTTCTCACATAACACTTTCCGTTCACACTTATAATGATATATGCTGCGAGCTAAATTGCTTGCTTAAAAATGGAAATATATTAATTAGCCACTTCAACTATTGTTTGTAATGCTTCGTGGTTTGTTCCCTGTGTGAAAAATGTCAGCTTCAGTAATAGTCTCTGTCTGAATTCCCTTCAAGGTTAATGTCTCCAGCCCGGCCTCTTATGTCTGCTGTCAGCAGCCGTGTTTACATGCTCCTCCGCTGTTCACGTATGCAACGTTAAGCTCCTGCAACCAAGCCAGGGTGAAATTATTGCTTTTGTAGGTGAGCGCCAGTGAGCATGAGAGGCGGTATCCAAAAATCCCTTAGCATATAAATAAACCAATTCATCACATGCTTTTTTTTTGACAAGAATAAACACTAATTTTCCTGACGCTGACCCTGACCAATGGAGCGTCGTGCGAAACGTCCCCAGCTACGCTATGGTCACCTCGTCAACAATGCCAGCCTGCTAGCGGGGGCTAGGTTGGCTTTAGCATCGCGAGGCGCCTAATAAACGGCTAGTGTCAAAAGCGTTGTCAGTCCATTCTTTGCTTGTTTGGGTTCAGCATGGGTTGGAGAGAGAGGCCAGCGAGTGTTCGGCCGTGTTCAGTGGCTTCACCCCGAACAGGCGCTATTGATTTCTGGCCGTGCTGCTCTTTGTCAAAAAATCAGATACAGCGAGGCCCTCTGGACCCCTTCACCTTTTAAAACACATACGCCGTGTCTCTTATGCGGTGGGCGGAGAGCCGTATGGACGTGTATGTGTGTGTATGTGTGTCCGTCTGCTTCTTATGGAGAGGAATGGTGCTCTTTGTTTAAGATGCGGTTGGAGCTGGTCTGGGTGTGTACATGAGGGGCGTCTGTGATATTTACTCTTGCTGTGTAGGGTTTCTTTGTTAAATAATGTGAGGAGGTTTACAAAATAATGCTATGGAGAAACAGGTATCTTAAATTGTTGATTGTGAGAAGTCTTAAAGGGAAAGTCTTTAAAGGGAAACCAAAAATGTACATGATCTCATTGATACATCTGTTTGTTAAAACATGTTTGTTAGTTTTTCCGTTGGATACCAAAAATGAAATATGACAGAACTGTTCTTGCTCATTTTATGAATGGGGTCTTAAAACATCATAGACCATTTTGAGGGATGTCAATAATAACAATGGTCCTAACCCATTTCCTGTTTTATATTTTGAATTTCTATAGCTTCAGAAAATCCAAAAAGCTCCACATATTGATAAATAATGTTATGGCAGCTGTTTTAAAATTGATATATGATTGAATTGCCTCTTGTTACAGTTCTGAAATAGTTTGACAACAAGCAGGAAATGTTCATGAACCAGTGACATTGCCACATTGAAATGGTCTATACCCCACTGACTATGGCTGTATGACAAAATGGGGGGGGGGGGGGGGTGACTAATTAAAACTACTACTACGATGACGGCTACTACTATGATTAAGACTACTACAACAACTACTATGACATCGACTACTACCACTACTACTACTAGGGATGCTCCGATCAGAACTTTTGCAGCCGAAACCAAGTACCGATTCTGAAGCTTCAAGCTATATAATGCATAAAGCACATTTCCCCTCTAAGTGTGATACTTAAGTGGAGATCTTGCTTTACCTAAGAGAATAAATGAAGGATGTTGCATATAATTCCTTAAAACATGTCTCTTATTACCATTTAGTGTGGACATGTCATGGTCAGAAGCAGCTTTACAGAAAATAATAGATAAAACAGATAAAAAGATGGTAAGAAAAACAACTAAGCAATTTGGAAACACTGCAAATGATGGAAGAGGAATTCAACATGTCTCAATAAAAAAAAAAATGTTTGGAGTTCATATTTGATGCATAAGAAGTTAAAATGCACACCTATAAATACATATTTGTTTATTGCAGTAAGTATATTATAAAAAAAATAGGCTATATTATTAAAAATTCAAGTTAAAAAAATTTTTTTTATGTTTTTTATTTCTCTAAAATGTTCAGCCAGTTTTTAGTGAACTTGCAATATTGTGAAAACACAGAACTTTCAGTTCTTATGTATGTAATAAAAGCCTAAATACATGCAATATTTTGCTCTCCAACTAGCACGTATGGTTCCTCTGCATGTAAGCTCGTAAACAAACACCTGTGATTGGTTCATCAAATAGGTCAGAATGGCGAGTACCGATCGAGTCATAAAATGTGACTATAGGCTGATACCGGTCTATAGCCGATCGATCGGAGCATTCCTAACTACTACTACTACTACTAATAATAATAATAATATTAATAATAATACTAATGCTAATACTACTACCACTACTACTAATAATACATTCTTCTGTAGCGATAAAGGTTAGAAATGACATGCTGATTAGTAAATTCCTTCAGAAGACAGTCATTTTAACCTTTTTTACTATTTATATGGGTCACCATATAAATAGCAATCAACTTATCAGCAATCAATTTCTTTGTTTAGGTTAGTGTATGATATACAGTGCTCAGCATAAATGAGTGCACACTAGGGTTGGGCCGATAGACGATGCCATCGTCCATCGCCGATGGCCGATAGACATCACGATGCTGAGGCAGCATCGCCGATCCTCTGCCCCGTCCCCGTCGCAAACCCGCTCGTTAAAAATACACACTCAGGCCCCGTTTACACTAATACTGCTTAGTTTTAAAATGGCATTTTAGAACAAAAATGACCCACGTCCACACTGGCGTTTCATCTAGCATTTCTGAACAGCCCTCCGTCCACTGAAAACGCACATCACGTGACCACACACACACAGACACAGCCACACACACACACACACAGACTCAGCCACAGACACACACACTGTCATGTGCTCGTCTGAGCTCCAGAGAACAGTGCACGTCAGACAGTTTATCAAGGATGTATCGCTGGATCGTGTCTCACAATAGTTGTTAAACGTGATATTTAATTAATCTTATCTCTATCCAGGGCTTAATTTGTGCCAGAACACGCCGGATCCGGAACCTCTGAAATCTGATCCGGCACCTCATTTTACCGATCTCCCTCCTCAACTGCCCTCCTCCCCTGTCATTTTCACTTTCTTCCGCGACACCCCAACCCTCTTCACTTTCATCCGCGACACCCCCGCGCTGCTCACTTTCGTCCGCAAAACCCCCGCGCCATCCGAAATAAGTGATTGACAGGTGGTAATTTGTGTGTAACTTATCTTTATTTATTTATGATTTGGTTATTGGTAAAACAAAGACCAGGTAGTTGAAACAGTAGGCTACAAATAATTAATTCGTTATGAATTAATTAATTATTCATAAATAATTAATTCACCGATGCCTATGAAGACGATGCCATCGTCCATCGGGATGTTTCACATTAGACATCGTACGATGCCAAATTGGTCAACGTCGCTCAACCCTAGTACACCCCATTTTGAAAATGAATATTTTTTATCAATTTCTTAGTGAATATAGGCAATATAATTTGGTGCATTTTAACAAAACAGATTTATTAAACAGATACATTTATTAAATTAATATTTTAGTCACTGAACATCTTTAAAAATAGAAAGATAATACATTTAAATTAATGCAAAATATTGTAAAAAATGTATGCATGCATGTATATTTATTTATTTATTTGTGTGTTTGTTTAGTTTTTATTGTTGCCTTGGTAACTAAAATAAACACTTTTGCAATGAAGTACTGAAGTGAAGTAACATTAAAAAAAGTAAAAAAAAAAAAAAAAAAGAAAAATATGTTAATTAACACTATTTTAACATGAATCATACATTAAATATGACTGTTGGATACTTTGTTTATTATGACTTCAAACCTTGATCTCTACATATTTGATGTTGAAAATGTAACTTGGCAGTAAAGTGATTTGTATTGCCATTGTTAGTAGCCCAAAACGAAATATTGCTTATGGTTGATAACCATGTAGTTACCTTATATAACCCAGCACTTTTATAGGTATAGGTACATCTGTACCTTTAACACATTAATTACACATGTACAGTCTAATAAAACAACCACACAATGAGTTGATAGTGGCACCATTAGTGGAGTTTTGGGGTGCATGAAAAAAGTTTCCTCATGACAGTGTGTTACCATATAATAATAATAATTGAAAAAGCAGGGATTGTGTGACAATTTAAAACCACTTTAAGTGCTCACTTTCAATCCAAATGGCAATTTACTTCTAAATAAGATGACAAATTTTGCTTCCAGGTCAATGCATTTGAACAGTGTTTTTCAAATCCACATTCAGAGGTCTTGTACATGTGATTTTATGTTGAGTGTGTTTGTGTGTGTGTGTGTTACAACATGCAATATTCCTGGATTATTTCTTGAATTTCAATCAAACAATCAAATTTGAGAGACAAGTTTACAGTTTATGTAAAGATTAGTTTCACAATCAAGGATTTTTAATGTGCATCTACATTACTGTTTAATTATTACTTCTTTCTAAATTTGAGAAATATTGTAATACTGGGTGGGTGAAAAGTAACTCTGCAATATTTTAAATCCCTGTGAAATCCAAATATTTTTTAGAGGCCAGTATCAGTATGTCAGTTTTAAGATTATCTATAAGCTAGTGTGCTCCAAAACAGCGACAACATTAGCATTAAAAAGATATAAACATACAAAGCTTGCAATTGGGTTCAACCATTTTCCTGATGTCATACTTTCTCATCAAATCTTCTGACCAATCAAATGCTCTCTACTATCTGACATGTCAAACTATCCTTTATTGATGATTATAAAGACAGATCGAATTGAAAAAAAAATATATATCTTTATGGACAAGAGACGAAAAAAAAAATCATACACTAACCTGTAAAGAAATAAACATCTCCTGTCCCATTCAATACATTATTGGCACCCCAGGCTCATTCTGATTACGCACCTATATACATTTCTGGAGAGAGCAAAATTCGTCCCAGGATGTACGTTGATTACAGTTTTTGCGAATCCACCAGAGTCTGCTGTGTACGCTTTTTTAGATCTTAAATTTATCTCGCAAGTGCCATTCGCACCTGTTGTTTTCACGTAAATCCACCAGAGGCTGCTGTCAACTGACTGTCTACTGACTGACTGACTGACCAATTGACTGACCCACCCTCTCCCTTCCCTAAACGCAACTGCAGTGTTTTAAAAAGCAATCCAGAAAAATAATTTTTTGATTTTTACTACATTTCTAGACTTTACCACAATCTCACTGTTATTTACTTGTTTATTTTACTTTTTAGCTTTTGTTTTTGTCTTATCTGCTTTCTGGAACCGTTTTTCAGTGGACTTGAACCCCGGTGTCATGGTCAACTTCGCTCTGCATCTTAAGTCCGCTGACGTAAATGTCGAGCTACTGGACAAACTGGTAATAGCAGGATAGCCGTCCATATGAAGGTAAGCGGTCAGCTTGTAAGCGTGAAAAGGAAAGGCGTCATACCGATGAAATGCAGCGATACGTACTTCTGGCTACATAATTTGCGATCACCAGAAATATACAGTTAAAGTTAGAATTATTACCCCCCCTTTTAATTTTTTTTTAATATTTCCCAAAATGATGTTTAACAGAGCAAAGAAATTTTCACAGTATGTCTGATAATATTTTTTCTATATTTTTTTCTAATAGTCTACAGAACAAACCATGGTTATACAATAACTTGCCTAATTGCCCTAACCTGCACTCTAACTGGCAGAGCTGTAAAAAAAAAGAAATAAGTAAATTCTACTTGCTGTTTTTGTTTGTTTGTTTGTTTGTTTGTTTGTTTGTTTGTTTGTTTGTTTGTTTGTTTGTTTGTTTGTTTGTTTTTTTAAGCAAAGAGCTAATCTTTTTTCCCACTCTGTTTTTTAAATTCAAATTATGTCACACATAGAACAAAATGTACATTTCAAGAAACATCGTAATGAAAACAGTCTCTAAATAGACAAAGGTATATATAATTTTCAAGTCTCCAATCACGATAGTGCAGATATCAGCTAGGGCTGGGCGGTATATTGAGTTCTGGGGATATATCGATATGAATCCCCAACATGATGCAGGATTATCCAATATCTTTCATATCGATATGTTTTGAGGCCACACATGCGCATTCTGCACGAAACGGAGCACTTTAAGGTAGCACGCGAGCTCCATTTGCACAAAATGAATGATTCACTCGCTGAGTCATACAACTATTTGTTAAAAATGAACGAATTGTTCAAGAACGACCCATTACTACATGCGACATGGAGGAATGTGCAGTGCCGGTCAACACAGAAAACGTACTGGTCAGTAAAAAGAAAAAAACAATGGTTCACTTATCTGGAGATGGTTCAAATTTTAAACTTCTGATGAGCAGCAAAAACAGCCCATCTGCGGCGCTTCGTGGTACAACTTTGGCTACGAAGACTATGCAGTCGCAAACCAAATCATATGCCCCGAAACAAAGCTCTCTAGAAGTGTCTTTTACCCGAAGTGTGTCTTATGAAAAGAAAAGTCGCAAATGGCGTGATTAACTAATGTGGTAACATATCACGTTTTTATTTGAACCTGTGAACCATTCGCTAAGTGCTAGTAGTAAATGATTGTTTGCAGTAATGACTTTTTACATTTACTGTATATGCATAACCAGCATTTCATCACAGTACTCTGAAACAATTTCATTACTTCTCATATCTATAGTTTATTCGTTTACATCTCATTCATTCATTCATTTTCTTTTCGGCTCAGTCCCTTTATTAATCTGGGGTCGCCACAGTGAAATGAACTGCCAACTTATCCAGCATATGTTTTACGCAGCGGATGCTCTTACAGCTGCAACCCATCACTGGGAAACAACCACACACACTCATTCACACACGCTAATACACTACGGTCAATTTTAGCATATCCAATTCACCTGTACCACATGTCTTTGGACTGTGGGGGAAACCGGAGTACCCGGAGGAAACCCACGCGACACGGAGAGAACATGCAAACTCCACACAGAAATGCCAACTGACACAGCCGAGGCTCGAAAGTGCTTTAGTCAAAAAAAAAAAAAAAGTGTAGGATTTTTTACAAGGAGTGAAAGACTTTAGATATCTTCGATATGTGCACTGTTTAATAATTGTTCACAATACATACATGTACATGTGTAACAAAAAAAAACATACAGCTTATTTAATTGTTGTTTATAAATCACACAACTGTGGTATACAGGATTACTTATAACAACACTGTAGTTGTGACATAAAATACTGTGTGTTTCATATTTACATTCAATGTGGTTCTTTTCTATCCTACAATCATTTTTGCTGTGCTACTATTTAAGTGTGTTCCTTTTTTGCTCTGACAATGTATGTATGGTTCTGTTTACTTTGTTATTTGCACATCAGCACAGTGGTGCTGTGTATAGTGTTAAGCAGGAAAAAAAAAAAAAACGGTAACACTTTATTTTGATGGTCCATTTGAGTATTAGTAGACTGTCTACTTAATATATGTTGATACTGACATTTAACAGTCCTTCAACAGATATTTAACTGACTATAAGAAACTTCACAAGTACATGTCAACTTACACTAACCCCAACCTAACAGTCTACTTATAATCTAATGATAATTAATTGACATGTAGATGCAATGTAACTTATATTCAACAAACGGACCATCGAAATAAAGTGTGACCAAAAAAACTGTACTGTATTTATTTATCAAAGTTTTTTTTTAATAATTTAAAATGTTGTGCAGCTTATACTGTTAGGCAGGAGAAATATCGGTACTGTATTTTATTTATCAAATAGTTTGTGCAGCTGTTATTTGTTGTGCAGCTGTTCATCTGTATACAGGGAGGAAAACCCCTGTGTTTGAATTACATTTTGCTCAAAAACTGTATGGATTTATGCAGAATTATTTGGGGAGTATCGTAACAAAAAAAAATTTAATATATAAAATACAATACCTTTAATAACCTTTTTTTTTATTTTTCCACTTAATTGGCAAGTCTCTCATAGAATATATCTACTAACATATTACTTTACAAACTGTATTGTAAATAAATCACAAAGATTTTCATATTTGTTAATAATTTTACTGAAATAATTTAAAAACTGAATAAGTAAAAGTTTACACACATTCACACAAGTAAATAAATAGACTCAATGATGGGCTAAAAATCTGCGGAAATCTGCGCATACAGATTCCGTGTGGCCTAGTCATTGGCCAGCAGTTTTCAAGGCTGAGTAAATGATGACTGCAGTGTCATTTTAGGGTGAACTATTCCTTTAATGTCTAGTTACGTTTCAAGCATGCTGAAGGTGGGGTTAGGATTAGGGGTGGGAATTAGACTTGGATTACATTTTCGGACAGGAATGATGTTTCAGAATCAAGAAAATATGTTGACCCAGGAACGCCTCGAACACTGCGAAACCAGCACAGCCAGCGACACAACAAGGCTAAAGAGTGAAGAAGAGACCCAGAAAAGGTGAGAAAGAGCGAGTATTAGAGGAGGGGTCCACTGTCCAAAGCTTCAGCACCTCTCTCTTTCTCCTGACACAGAGAAAATATTATGCAGCCACTCGAGTCCATTGAATCCTTGTGATTCATTGCCCAATTTGAAACTGCCAAGCTGCTAAATTGCATCAGGTCTGCCAAAATTCATTCCAGGACTGTGGAGGAGATATGAAAAATTAAATGTCATCTCAGTACAGTGGAAAACTTTTACCTCTCAGCGTGCGCAGCGGCGAATATGCTACATACCGTAATGATCGATGACGACTCGAGACTACACTTAACCTACTTAGTGATGTCATGTAGGCCGCGGGGGTGTTTACTTTTGAATGTGGCAGGAAGACATAAACTTTATCGGGTGTCTGACACGGACACATTCTTCTGCTCTTGCTCCTTCTACTTCTTGTAGACTTCTTGCGACTTTCTGTGTTGATTCACTGATACAAAATTCATCTCTTCTTCTTTTTTTTCCTGTTCCTCTCATCAGATGCCAGTGGGTGGCAGAAGAAGGGGATGATTTAAGACAGAATAGTTGATTTAGGAGAAAGCAGAGGTCCACAGATATTCTTCTGTACTCCACCCTTTCTTCTGTCCTTCTGCATTTTTCTGCATGTGAACCACTGGGTATGACTTAATAACCGAAGAGCCCTTGTAGGCAAAAAGAAACAGATGATGGGCTGGACTGTATGTCTGTCTGTGTGTGTGTAATAATAATAATAATAATAATAATAATAATAATAATAATAATAATAATAATAATAATACATTTGTATAACAATAACAACTTTGTATAACAACATCAACAACAACAACAATAATAATAATAATAATAATAATAATAATAATAATAATAATAATAATAATAATAATAATAAATGTAATTATTATTATTATTATTATTATTATTATTATTGTTGTTGTTGTTGTTGTTGTTGTTGTTGTTGTTGTTATTCAGTGATCCTTTATTCTGGCTTTTCTATCAAACTGCATGCAATTTTGCACATCTGCCTGTCTATCATTTACATGAATTTATTCATTCATTCATTTTCTTTTCGGATTATTCCCTTTATTAATTCGAGGTCGCCACAGCGGTATGAACCGCCAACTTATCCAGCACATTTTTACGCAGCGGATGCCCTTCCAGCCACAACCCATCTGTGGAAAATTGAGTAAAAAAAATATCTGTAAATTGAGTTTTTTTTCCCATTTATTTAGGCTTTTGAATGACTATATGGGACCTTGATCTTTTTTCCAACAACTTTTAATCTTAAAAAGTATGAAAAAGTGACTTTTATAAACATTTTTAATAGTCTGCATTTTTAAAATATTGTCTGAGTTGGTGTTGTATGCTGCAAAAACCTGGTAATAAGCTGCCAGTATTGTCTGTTATTTTACAAACTTTATTCTTTATATATTATTGCTTAAACAATATATTGTCTCAAACTACTAAAATGTCAATAAAAGTCACTTTGTTAAACTGCAGAGTTGAATTTTATACATCAAAGGTCGACAGAGCAGAGATCGACATCCCATAAAGCAATTTACTGCCGCAAATAAATGGAAAACCCAAAATATGTAAACTGTTAATTAACAGATATTGTTTACAGTGTACATTCAAAATTTCCCATGTTTCATATCTTGACATTGTTTTCGGAATATATTGTTGTCTTTTTTTTTTAGTTATCTTTGAAACATCTAAAACGCTTTAAAATATGCTCATAATAAGATACCACATAAGCATGGGGACCGATTCACTATTAGCTAACTCGTTTGCATATTGGTGGTTCATTATTATTAATCCTGTACTGATATTCTGCATGATCAAATAGGCATCCCTTAACTTATCCCATACCTTAACCTAACCACTACAATACTAACTATTGTGCATTATAATGCGTTGCGAATACTTGATTATTCTGATAACTTTTTAATGGGCCTATTGATCAGATGATACAACATGTCATAAGGGAATCTATGCATGCATTATAATGCATTATTGTCCTTATATAATATTACAAATACAGTCTTTTTACTCATATTTAAGGCATCCATAGAGCCCATGGTCATAATTAATTATAACTCTGTTTATAATTATTTATAAACAAGCATAACAATAGCTACATTTACAATACTGTTATAAACACTCATTTGTGATGCGTTTCCTTTTTCAATAGACATACAACACATTATGCATTAATTTGTACGTATTAATAGTAATAATAGTAAGACTCATTAGTAAGTTAACAGATTTTGTTCTGTCAATGGATTTCTATTATGGATAAGAGTCCTGTTGCCTTATGAATGCTTATTATGCGTCATAATACAGTTATACTAACCTTTATTATTGCATAATTAATGGGATTAATTACAGTGAAACAGGATGCAAATTTGTTCATGTAAAAAAAGAAAGTAAAATAATGTGTCATGATGAGTATTTGTGTTTATTTACAATTGGGTTTATAATTTCAAAATATTGTAATTAGTTATGTTACAGAAGCACATCAATCTACTTCATAAGACATGTTAACCCCCTGATGCAATATAGGTTAGTTTTACATTGGATTTATGCATTTTTGGAAGCTTAAAAAAGAGAGCCACTACTCAACATCATTAGCATGAAAAAGCCAGGATAAAATGTTTAACTACTCCAACTGTGTTTGACTGACAGTAGAGGATGGTTGAAGGTAGCTTTCACTTCAAGTAACAAAATAAGTTATCATCATATTTCCGTAGTTGATTTAGTACATATTGATGACACTATGAATTACAATTAAATGTTTTCAAATGTTTCCTTTGTTTAAATATACAAATTAGGCATTATATATGAACACTAAATTGAATCTAGGGCTGGACGATATGGCAAAAATTCATATCACAATATATATATTTTTTTCGGTCGATACGATATAATTCCGATATCGATATGGACAATATTAAAAAGAAAGGAAAAACTGCCAAGAACGCACACAATGGATGTCTGTACCTACAAATGTCTGCAAAGTGAATTTGCAAAGTCGATAATACCTCCAGACTCTTATAACTTTTTTTAAAAATAAAAACAGTACAAAAAAATTTGTTCACTTTTTATTTGTATTTAGCCTATACAAACAAGAAATGTGAAATAAACTATCAAATAAATAAAACTCTCAGACTCCGCTTATAATATATACACAGTTTGTGGGGGTTAGCTTGACCAACGTGATGAACAGAAACTTTTATCAGTGTTTTTGTATATGCTGAATATTTAACAATCAAAATAATATCAAAATCTTACAATTATGACATCCACATCGTAAAAAAACAAAGAAAAAGAATAATAATTATAATAATAAAAAATCATAAAGAGTAAAGGCTACATTAATATTTGCAATAGAAGAGTTGTTTGAGTATATTCATAATTCTAATTGCTTTTCATCTTGAACGTCCTTAAAGGGTTTTATCTGTCTATTTATATTTGTGTATGTAATTACCTAATTAAATTGAAAGGTTTAACATAAATATCTCTTATATATTTTAAATAGTCTATTTATATAGACTAATATTGTATAAAAGACGTTTTCATTATTTAACAGATTTAATAGCTCTATTGATCACATTCTTTCTACTTCATCAGCTTTGCAATAATCTGATTCCTGATAAATATGTTTGTGAGTTTTATTTTGTAAGCGCGCGCGAGTGCTATATGCCAGCATGCAGCGAGTGTGTGTATGTGAGTGTTAATTTTGGTGTTTACGCAAGGATCGAGTATATTTGTGCGTGTGTTAATGTGGGAGTATATGCAAGGATTGGCGAGTTTATATGCATATGTGGGTGTATGCATGCATCATGT
>LR812525.1:55955806-56033306 GCA_903798195.1 Danio kyathit
ATTTTCTTTTCGGCTTAGTCCCTTTATTAATCTGGGGTCGCCACAGCGGAATGAACCGCCAACTTATCCAGCACGATTTTACACAGCGGATGCCCTTCCAGCCGCAACCCATCTCTGGGAAACATCCACACACACTCATTCACTATGGACAATTTAGCCTAGCCAATTCACCTGTACCGCATGTCTTTGGACTGTGGGGGAAACTGGAGCACCCGGAGGAAACCAGGGAGAACATGCAAACTCCACACAGAAACGCCAACTGACCCAGCCGAGGCTCGAACCTGTGACCCAGCGACCTTCATGCTGTGAAGCGACAGCACTACCTACTGCGCCACTGCGTCGCCCTATTATTAGCATTATTATTATTATTATTATTATTATTATTATTATTATTATTATTATTATTATTATTATTATTATGATAAGGTTACACTATAATCATTATTACTGAATTTTGCTATGAACAATTCATAAGTAATAAAGTATGAAAATACAATCATTAAGCATATTACAAATATGCTTATAAGTCAAGAATAGAGCATTTGTATCTGCATTTATAAACTGCTTACTAACATTATTAATGGAGAGATAATGCTTAACAGATAACGAATTAACTATTTGCTAATGCTTAATAATTATTCATAGTGTGTTATTATAAATGTTATCAAATTATAAAATGTTAACAAATGACAAAATCAATAATTTATAGTTGAAACTATAAAACAAAAGTGTCAAATAAAAATAAAGTAAATAAAATGAACTGCAAAGAAAATACAATAAAATATTTTAGAACATAAAATAAAATATTAAAACATAAAATAAAATATTAATAACATAAAATAAAATGATATAAAAGTAAAAACTGCATTTTATAAAGAAACAGTAAAAAATTTGCAATGACTAATTCAGAAATTCAAGTATTTCAATCAATCAATCAATCAATCAATCAATCAATCAATAAAAACAAATATTTATCTTTATACACTTTTTTTGTCATGTTTGAAACCCCACTTATGCCAGAGTTGACACTTTCACTTATTTAACCTCAAATCAGAAGCACAAGTTTCAGAATAAAAGCTTCACAGTTCACAGAGAACAGAAAATCTGTGTTATGGTTTTGAGGACACACACATGCATCTGCAGTTTTTAACACTTAATTTCAACAAGGCACACTCACAAACACACCAATAGTCACACACACACAGATGCTTTTGGCCACATGGATCTGCAATCCCTCTCTCCTTTTCTTCTCTCTCAATCTTTCTCTCAGTCTCTCCTCACCCTCTCTCTCTCTCTCTCTCTCTCTCTCTCTCTCTCTCTCTCTCTCTCTCTCTCTCTCTCTCCTTCTGCCTGCTCGCTGCGAGGCAGCAATATTTATTATTAGGAATATCATTTGTATTAATCATAAGGATAAATGACTGGTTTGGCTATCTGAATGCCTCATTTAGAGAAACTTCGCTCCTGTGTCATTGTTATAAATTACTGGCAAGGCTTTGTTTCACCTGAGGCTGCTCATCCAAGCCTCCATGTATACATGCACATGTGCATGTCTTTATTTTAAATATATGTATTTTTAAATAAATGACTAAATAAGCAATATTTATTTTGTTATTTATTTATTTACATTTTTAAATATTTATGACATGTAAATAAATACAAATTTAAATGAAAAGTAAATAAATAAATAATATGTATGTATGTTTTTATTTACAGTTGTTTTTATTTATTTACATTATTATTTAACATGTTTGAAATGTAAATAAATACAGATGTAAATACAAATGTAAATAAATACACACAAATAAAAAGTAAATAAATAAATAAATGAATAATATGTATTTATTTATTTTTTATTTATTTATTTATTTAATTATTCATTTATTTACATTTTTATTTATTTAAATTTTATTTATTTATTTAAATTTTTATTTAGTATGTATGAAATGTAAATAAATACAAATGTAAATAAAAAAAATATAAATAAAAATGTAAATAAAAAGTAAATAAATAAATAAATTATATTTAATTATTTATTCATTTATTTACATTTTTTTTACATTTTTATTTAGTATGTATGAAAGTAAGTAAATAAAAATTCTAATAAAAATGTAAATAAATAAAAATGTAAACAAAAAGTAAATAAATCAATAATATTTATTTATTTATTTATTTGCATTTTTATTTATACATTTACTTTTTATATTTTATTTTTTAATAGTGTTACACTGAGCCAGACAAAAAATAAATAATTTAAATGTCCTTTGAGGACCAGTGCCATCATTGATGTAACCTCCTCGTGGCTAGAGAGCAAAGAGGAAAACAAACTAATGGGTTTCAAACATAAGTACACAAGTAGCAAACACACACCACTGAAGAGCTAAAGATTTGAGATTGAAATTTCTAAACGTGATCCCCACCCCCTCTGTCTTTTTCTTTCTCTTTCTCTCTCTCTCTCTCTCTCTCTCTCTCTCTCTCTCTCTCTCTCCTCCATATCTCTGCGTGATTAAATTATTCAGTGCTACAAACTACAATCATGCTTTATTAAAAATTATTAAAAAATTCTCACTGGGGTGTGCAGATGTGAAAGAATTTATTGCCTGCTTGTTTTTCTCATTTGCATCATTGATTTTGTGGGAGTTTAGCGAGCGATGCTACAGCTCTTTCTTACGCCTCTTTTTTTTCCACGAAGGGGGGAAATCTTGACATCTTGTCCCATTTGATTAATGACGCACACAGGCTGATTTTATTTACACGCGTTTATGACTTTTATCGGCCGCAGAAAGTGCGCGTCCCTGTAAAATTAGCAGCGTCGAGCTCCCTGTACTTATTAAACGCCGCGCTCTCATAATGACACCCAGAGCATCTTCATTCGCTCCGGTGTTTTGTCACTTTGTCCATCACAAAAACTGCATTACTCAACTTTTCACACCCGAGATAATCAAGCTTTGTTTTCGTCCTCCCGCTTGTTTCTCTTAAAATGAGCAATTGAGAACACAACGGCTCTGTTTGCCTAGAAAGGCGGTATCAAATCTTCATCCTGTGTATTACTCAAATTCTTTTTTTATTTTTTGAAATTCCCATACATTAAATATAGATGCAAAATTTACACTTCAAAGTTCTGCCCATTACGAGAGCCATTACTTATACTTGTTACACGAGTTCCCTATGGCCGCACTATGAATGATTTAACAGCAAGTTACAGTAAACTAAATTCAATTTTGGTTCAAAGCAGCCACATCTACAGTGCACTTTGAAGGGAGAGGGAGAGAACGGCAGCTTGCTCACTGTTGAATCCTGAGCAATGACTGGCTACTTTAGCAATTAAAATCCGGGGCAAAGACACAGCGGCTTCGTTTGGCCCAGAGACTGCACCATTCATCATCCCAGCTGCCATAAAATAGCACTAGATGGATTCTTTGATTTTAGCTTTGGAAGAACATAAATCAAAATCTAAACCATGGGCTGTCAGGGCCATCACCAGAATTATCCATTTGAGAGAGAGAGAGAGAGAGAGAGAGAGAGAGAGAGAGAGAGAGAGAGAGAGAGAGAGAGAGAGAGAGAGAGAGAGAGAGAGGGAGGGAGGGTGAGGAGAGACAGACTTATAGTTCAGACTAAGAGTTTCTCATTGTTTCTCGTTTTGTGCTCTCTTCTTTCCCTCAATCTCATATACACAGATGTGAAATGTAAGCTCTCTTTGACTACGATAATATGACTTATTTATGAATTAGCCACTGCTTTCCCCACATGTGACTTCTACTTTTCAAATTATGGGTTGCACTTCCTGTTTGGAGAACTTCTGATTAAAAGAACTGAGTCAAATCCTTTTGAATAATTCAGCTATAGTGAACTTTAAAAATAACTGTGATCTTAGAAGTTAGGTAGTAAGTAAAAATCTAAACCTGGTCTAATGAGGGAACAGCTATTTTAAGTATTGTCAGAAAAGTGGCTAATTTGTACATTCATATGAAAACGTGTGATTTTTAAAAGAAGGCTAAATCTACCTTTCATTGAGGAATGAGCAAAGCAAACTAAAGGCTTCATACAATCACTGACCTTCCACTTTTTAAAGTCAAGCTTAAGACCCACTTGTTTAAATTGGCTTTTAATGCATGGCACTGACACGTCTTTATGTTTTAATGTTTGTTGTATTTTATTGATATGTCTTGTATTGTTTTGCATTGTCTGCTTTTTTGTTGTGTTGTATAATTTGTTTTTACTTGTGTAAAGCACTTTAGACAACCTTGGTGGTAGTAAAGTGCTATATAAATAAAGGTTGATTGATTGATTGATTGATTGATTGATTGATTGATTGATTGATTGATTGATTGATTGATTGATTGATAAAGTCTATATGAATGTGATCATACAAATTAATATGACTTACCCACCAGTGTTAATTTTCGTGACAAAGAAGAGTCTACCGACAAAACTGAAATAAAAATTAAGTGATTGTGACGACAACTATAATAAAAATATACTGACGTTTTCGTTGACTATTAAAAACGAGACAAGAATGTGATTGAGGGATGTTTTTTGGAAAATATCCAATCAGAATTAATCTTGGGTGTATGATTGATGACACACACATTTGAAAAGTAACTGGTAGACTGGTAGACGCCGGCGATTATCATGTGGATTGATTGATGACACATCATTTTACATATTACTTATGATATAAATAAACAATGCAGATGTAATTTTTGGTCTTCAATGGAAAAGCTGTATTCCATATTTTATGAGACTCTTTTATTTAATTTTAAGTTAGAATATTTCATATAAATAAATGTATACAATATTTATTTAAATTACACTTGCTAGAGTATATTTAGTCGATTAAAATCTTATGAAATTTAGTTGACTAAAACTAGACTAAAAATAAAATGATTCAGAAGACTAAAATACAAGGTTTTAAAATTTCAAGGTATATCGTGGTTTGAAAAAGTCAAGGTTTTAAAACTACAACAATTTCCTATTATACCGTTCCTGCCTTGGTTGTTTGTTTTTTAGGACAACCGTATCTCCAGCAGAAAAGATATCCAAAGATGCCTTATTCGAATTGTAGAGCTAATGATTTATTATTATTATTTGGCCTGACATGTTTACTGCTCCAAAATATTTAAAATGTTTCTCAAAATAAAATATATTGTGTTCAAAAGGGAAAAAGTTTTTTTTTTTTTTTTTTTACCCTGACTTTTAAAAAGAACTTAGAGCAGTAATCACAATACCATGATACCGTGAAACCATGTTATTTTTATCCAATGTTATTGTACCAGAATCTTATACTGGCCCATGACTAATCTATAGTCAAAGCTCTTTCGAGTTCACTGTGATCCTCCAGATTACACTCTCTTTGTATTCCTTACAGTATATTAATATTCAATATACTCCTGTAATATTGCTGAAGAAAGACTAATTTTGAATATTAGTAGTCATTCTTGATCTGCTGAAAGTATTTTTTTTTTTTATTAGAGTAAGTCACTTTTGAATTGGATGAACTTTGAGGAGAATAACACCCTCACTTCCAACCCAGGCTCATTCTGAATACGTACCGCTATATACATTTCTGTGGAGCGCCAAATACATCCCAGGAGGTACGTTTATTGCAGTTTTTGAAAAGTTTATGCTTTTTCAGATCTCAAATTTCTCTTGCGAGTGCCATTTGCGCCTGCTGTTCTCACGTAAATCCACTAGAGGCAGCTGTCGACTGACTGACTGACTAACTGACCGATCGACTAACTCACCCTCCTCCTTCCCTAAACGCAACCAATAGTGTTTTTAAAAGCACCGATTGATCCGCCCACATCCCTAAACCCAACCGACAGTTTCAAAAAACAATCCAGAAAAAGAAAAACCCTCGCCTGATTTTTACCACGTTTTCAGATGTTACCACATTCTCACCCTGTTATTTACTTGTTTATTTTATTTTTCGACTTCTGTTTTTGTCTTACCCACTTGCTGGAACCATTCATTGCCGGACAACTCTCAAGTCCGCCAACGTACATGGCAAGCTACTGGACAAACCGGCAACAGCGGGAAAGCCATCCACATGGAGGTAAGCGGTCAGCTGGTAAGCGCAAAACCCTGTAGGGTTAATTTTAAAGACAAAATGCAGCCATACGTACCTCTTGCTACATAATTAGTGCTTTCCAGAAACGTATATAGGACTACGTTTTCAGAATGAGCCTATATTGCTCACTTCACCCAGATAAAAAAAAAAAAAAAAAACATTCCACTGATTGCTTACAGTTTAACATGAGTTACTCCCTTAATTAATGCAAAGCATCATAAGATTTAGGAAAAAGGTGGATAAAAACACCAACAATGGTGCACTATAGTGTGTCTGATGAGTCTCTCTCTTTATAGCAAGGCTCTCCTGAGAGCTCGTTCTAGACCAGAGCAATTCCTCTCTCACAGGGCAATGCCACCTTATACCAGAGAGACTACAGGAAGCTGGATTAAGCTCTATGCACACTTTAGCCCTCCTTTTACTCTTAAACGCCTGCCAAGGTGAGGTGGATTCCCTCCAGCACACACACACACACACACACACACACACACACACACACACACACACACACACACACACGCTCTCTACATTGTTGCTCCCATGAGGGCTTCCTTGGAGCACCGGCAGCCTGGCTAACAGAAGACCTAATTTTAGTGTGGAGACGATGATAAGGAAAGAGCGAACAGGAACAGGAGAGTGACTTAGAGAAAGAAAGAGAAGAGAAAGGAAGAGGACGAGGGTCTCCAGGGTCTTTTACTTCCTCCTCTGTTCAAGTGGGAAAAAGATACTCAAGTCCCACCAGTTATCAGTCATCACGCGGTTCTGCTCCTGGTCAGGTTTTGACTTGAAGTGATACAAAAGTTGCAGTCTTTATTTACTCACTTTCTGGGCATTTCAAAGACTGTATAGAGTTCCGTCATGCACAGGAGGAGAAATCTTGAAATTAATTTTACATTTGACTTTTCGAAAGCCACAGCAAATACACTCACAGAAGCTGAAACCGTCTGTGTGACTTCTGGACTATATCTCACGTCATCTCAAGCCAAAGAGTTAAACTGTGTGTGAGGGGAAAAGACCAATGATTTCCCGCTAAAGGAAAGAGAGAACTAGTAGTAGTTAAGCATTTTTTTTTCTGATTTTTAACAACCAAAAGATATTACTCATACCACATATTTTTTTTGTGTCAAACAATTGTTTAACAAAATTAAAATGTTTATTACCACATTACATATTAAAGCCACCAGCTTCGAATGTTACAGTATCACTTGATTGAATGGGCGTTACTATACTAATAGGGAAGACTCAGATCTGTTTTTACATTACTGTGACGGTTGGGTTTAGGGTTGGGGTAGGGGTAGACGTTAATAAAATACAATTAATGGGAAATGTAATAATATAAATAATTAATGTTAACTCCCTGGCCGCAGCCATATGTGATCTATAGCTGATTAACCATGAGAATGGATGATAACAGCCTTCTGAGCCTACTAGTAGGCCCCTACTGGCTCATATCTATCAGCTGATAACCACTGATAACGCCCATTCAATCAAGTGATAACATTCAAATCGGCTGTTAAAGCTGTTTTAAGTGTTTTAAACACCACAGACCCCAGATTTCATGATTTCATCACCCTTGTTAGGATTGTTACATCCTAACATGCAAGAGGTATTATACATTTTAAAAATGCTTAAAAACATAATAATAATGTTGATAATACTACATCTACTACTACTACTACTACTACTATTATTAATAATAATAATAATAATAATAATAATAACAATAACAATAATAATAATAATAATATATAATAATATTAATATATGGGTCTAATAAGAATAAAAAAAAAATAAGTTTACATATATTTAATTAGTTTGTTTGTCCTTTTGCTTATTCATTTTAATCAGTTTGTATCTATCAATGTATTTGTTAGTTTAATCTGTATTGGATTTCCAATCCAATTTTAATTCTTAGTTAAAAATGTTTTATATTCATTTGCGTTAAATTGTAATATTTGTTTTTTTTTTATAATTACTACAATCATTTAATTATTTGATTTGCAAATTTGCTTTTATTTGCTATTTAGTTGTTGTTTTTGGTTGAAGTGTGCTTATTTACACAGACTGCTTTTTGAAAAGAATTATGTTATTTTAAATAAAAGAAAGAAGTAAAAAAAATACTTTAATATTAAGAAAAATAAGGCAATTTTATTACATATGTACACTTACCGGCCACTTTATTAGGTACACCTGTCCAACTGCGCCTTAACACAAATTTCCAATCAGCCAATCACGTGGGAGCTACTCAATGCATTTAGGCATGTAGACATGGCCAAGACGATCTGCTGCAGTGTGAGCATCAGAATGGAGAAGAAAGGTGATTTAAGTGACTTTGAACGTGACATGTTTGTTGGAGTCAGACGGGCACTTCAGAAACTGCTGATCTACTGGTATTTTCACGCACAACCATCTCTAGTGTTTACAGAGAATGATCGGAAAAAGAGAAAATATCCAGTGAGCGGCAGTTCTGTGGGTGCAAATGCCTTGTTGATGCCAGAGGTCAGAGGAGAATGGCCAGACTGGTTCCAGCTGATAGAAAGGCAACAGTAACTCAAATAACCACTCGTTACAACTGAGGTATGCAGAAGAGCATCTCTGAACGCACAACACATCCAGTCTTGAGGCAGATGGGCTACAGCAGCAGAAAATCACACTGGGTGTCACTCCTGTCAGCTAAGACCAGGAAACTGAGGCTACAATTTGCTCAGGCTCACCAAAACTGGACAATAGAAGATTGGAAAAACGTTGCCTGGTCTGATGAGTCACAATTTCTGCTGCAACATTCAGATGGTAGGGGCAGAATTTGGCGTTAACAACATGTTCAGGCTGCGGTGGTGGTGGTGTAGGCGATATTTTCTTTGTACACTTTAGACTCATTAGTATCAATTGAGCATCATGTCAATGCCGCAGCCTACCTGAGTATTGATGCTGACCATGTTCATCCCTTTATGTCCACAGTGTACCCATCTTCTGATGGTTACTTCCAGCAGAATAAAGTGCCATGTCAAAAGCGTGAATCATCTCAGACTGGTTTCTTAAACATGACAATAAGCTCGCTGTACTCAAATGGCCTCCACAGTCACCAGAGATCAATCCAATAGAGCACCTTTGGGGTGTAGAGAAGGAGATTCGCTTCATGGATGTGCTGACGACAAACCTGCAGTAACTGCGTGATGCTATCATGTCAATATGGACCAAAATCTCTGAGGAATATTTCCAGTCCCTTGTTGAATCAATGCCACGAAGGATTAAGGCAGTTCTAATGGCAAATGGAGTCCAACCCGGTACTACTTAGGTGTACCTAATACAATGGCCAGTGAGTGTATTTACATACTACTTCACACACAATGGTAAATGAATCTGACTTAAATAAAATACAAATAGACAATAGTTCATAATTGAAAATGTTTGAAAAGTCTCTAAAGGTCACACTAATTCCCGTTTAGCAGAATTAAACAGGCAATATTCATATACTACAGTATATCCATTTATAAAGAAAGTTCCTACATACATTTTGCTGTGCTTCATGTAGGCCTACAGTATTGCTATTAACAACAGATTTTCTCCCCATCAAATTTCACTGTAATATTGCACCGCTTATTTGTTTGCAGTCTTTCATTTTAATAAATCGCCAGCTCTTGTGATCATACAGTCTCTCTAAAATGATTATTTGAAACACGAACAGCCTCCAGGTGTAGGACTGTCCCATCACCAGTCAACTAAGCTTGGCTAAACTGCATGCAAACGCTGCAACATTTCTAATTTCCTCATGAACAGCTCAGTGATTAATAATTTGACGGAGCCGCTTTCAGAGGTTTGTTGTGTGTTTGCGCGCAGGGCAATATGGAGGGCAGCTGTCAATGTGAAGACATTTGTCTCTGTCATTGCTTCTCCCCTCCTCTCAGTCTTTCCCTCTCTCTCATCTCATGTGACGGAGCCGCCGTGCCATTGAGCGCCTCACATTCCGCCGAAAACTGATAATACTACTGTCTAGGCCAATTAGGAGCCGATTCAATCAAAAATAAAGCAAAGCATAAAACGACCTATTTTAATTCCCCCGGCTCCCCGGCAACATTCAATTACATCTTCCCATGGTACGTTTTTCATGTGCTCCAATTAAAGTCTTATTTAATGTTTAAAGCATATTACTTTTCTTTATTACGCCGGCGAGTAACAAAGTCAGCAAAGGTACAAAAGCCTCTTCCTTTTGTTTTGGGTTTTATTGCAAGAGTTCCTGAAATGAATTACAGAGAAAGAGTTTGAGAGAGAGAGAGAGAGAGAGAGAGAGAGAGAGAGAGAGAGAGAGAGAGAGAGAGAGAGAGAGAGAGAGAGAGAGAGAGAGAGAGAGATAGAGTGTTAGCCTTATTTAACAAAAAAATATTACTTAAATAAAAAAAATTAAAAAAAATTAATTCATAAAAAGGTGCAAAACAAAGCTCAATTTCAATAACAGAACACAAAGATCGTCACCATATTCCTTCAAAGAGTCCATAGCTCATCAAGTAAAGCGTTGATTTAATCAAAGCAGCAAACAACCTTTCAAATTATACTCTATTTTTTGCTGAATTCAGTATTTTTTCCTGATATAGATGGTCATTTTCAGTCTTGGAGTAACGCATAACTGTGCATTTACACCAAAAGCAGCGAGAGTGCCAAAGTAGCAGGAAGTCACTTATTTTCAATAGGAGCCGGCAGCGATAAGTGACGAGGTGCGTATTCGGTGGTGTGGCCGTTGAGTTTCAAGAAAATCAAGTCAACTTTATGGTAATGAGCTATGACACGGTTTGGCGGCAAGCGATCAGAATGTTGAAGTCCACCGCTTGAGAAGAGTCCAGAGAACACAGTCCTGTGAACTTTGATTCTGGCCACAGGGTTTGATTATTGCAGTTGCCTAATTTCCAGTTATTTATGATGTTTACTTACAGTGACATACATAAAAAAAAAAAGATTCATTTCAAAATTAATCTAGATTAATATAGATTGAATGGCTCATTTAATACACACATTTATATGTACACACACACACACACACATACATATACATACAGTTGAAGTCAAAATTATTAGCCCCCTTTGAGTTTTTTTTTTTTTAAATATTTCCCAAACAATGTTTAACAGAGCAAGGAAATTTTCACAGTATGTCTGATAATATTTTTTTTCTTCTGGAGAAAGTCTTATTTGTTTTATTTCGGCTAGAATAAAAGCAGTTTTTATTTGTAAAAAAACATTTTAGGGACAAAATTATTAGCTCCTTTAAGCTATATTGTTTTTCGATAGTCTACAGAACAAACCATCATTATACAATAACTTGCCTAATTACCCTAACCTGCCTAGTTATTCTAATTAACCTAGTTAAGCCTTTAAATGTCACTTTAAGCTGTATAGAAGTGTCTTGAAAAATATCTAGTAAAATAGTATTTACTGTCATCATGACAAAGATAAAATAAATCAGTTATTAGAAATGAGTTATTAAAACTATTATGTTTAGAAATGTGTTGAAAAAATATTCTCTCCGTTAAACCGAAATTGGGAAAAAAAATAAACAAGGGGTCTTATTTTGAGTTTAATAAAAAGCATGCAACATTTTTACGCTAGAAAGCATGTTTTTATGCTGAAATGTAACTGATTTGCTTATATGCTGCAGCTACCCATTTAAATATGAGATCAATGTAGCGAATTTTAAACGCTCTCGCCAGCGGAGCAGGGAAGCAGACAGCGTTGTCGTCAGGGCAGCCAGAACGAACTTTGACACTCTCACAGCCTTCAGTGTGAACACGCAGTCACAAGTAATGCGAGTTACGTAATAAATATTACTTTTCCAAGTAATGAGTACAGTAATACATTACTTTAAACAATTACTATTTTGTTACTTTTTTTAAATGTAATTCGAGTTACTTTTTAGTTAAAATATTTAACTTTTAAAAAAATTAATTGCTGACGTTGAATCTCTCACTTGATGAGAAAAGATAGAAACCAAGATGGCAGAGCCTTACATTTTTTTAATGGAAGTACAGTATAGAAAAGTAATCCAAAAGTTACTCAAAAGTAACGTAATGCATCACCATAAAATGTAACTAAGTAACGCTACTAGTCGGGAGTTACTTGGGGAGTTACTAGTTGGAGAGTAACTCAATATTGTAATGGATTCTATCTTTCAAAAGTAACTTTCCCCAACACTGCTCATTTTAGTTTTACTAAAAATTTATTTAACTGATGTTCAATTTTTTTTTGGACATATTTCAAACCCAAAATACAAATATGCAGAGAAAAAACATTAAAAAAATCTAAAAATGTTTTGTAAACCATCAAATCGCCTATTGAAGCTATTTCAATTTGAGTCTTGGGGTAACATAATAATATTACTTTTCTAAGTAATGAATAAAGTAACATATTACATTAAACAATTAAGTTGTACTATGTTAGTTACTTTTTAAAAAATTAAATTCAAGTAAAGTTTTAGGTTTGTTAATTCGCTTAAAAAAATAATAAATTGCTGAATAAAAATTAATGTAGTCACATCGAATCTCACACTCGATAAGAAAATGCCCTCCTCCCAGACAGACAGAAACCAAGATGGCAGAGCCTTACATTTCTGCGATGGAAGTATAGAAAAGTAACACAAAAGTAACTCAAACATAACAGAAAGCATTTACCATAAAAAGTAACTAAGTAACGCTACTAGTCGGGAGTTACTTGGGGAGTTACTAGTTGGGGAGTAACTTAATATTGTAATGCATTCTAACCTTTAAAAGTAACTTTCCCCAACACTGCTCATTTTAGCTTTACCCAAAATTTTATTTAACTGACATTCAATTATTTAGTTTTTATTGGCATATTCCAAACCCAAAATTAAAGTATGCACAGAAAAGTCTTAAAATTTTTTTATATGTTTTGCAAACCATCAAATAGCTTACTGAAGCTATATCAGTTTGAGCCTTGGGGTAACACATTACAAGTAATGCGAGTTACGTAATAATATTACTTTTCTAAGTAACAAGTAACACAATACTTTAATCAATTAAGTAATACTAAGTTAGTTACTTTTAAAAAAAATGTTATGTGAGTTACTTTTTTGTTTAATCACATTGCTTAAAACAAAAATAAATAAATAAATAATTGCTGAATTAAAATTAATCTCTCACTCGATAAGAAAACGCGCTCCCTGTAAGAACAGACACAAACCAAGATGGCAGAGCCTTACATTTATGCGATGGAAATATAGAATAGTAATGCAAAAGTAACTCAAAAGTAATGCAACCCATTACTTACCATAAAACGTAATAAAGCAACATTGGGAGTTATTTAGGCAGTTACTAGTTGGGAGTAAATCAATATTGTAATGCATTACTTTTGAAAAAGAAACTTTCCCCAACACTGGTCATTTTACCAAAATTTAATTTTACTGACGTTCACATTTTAGTTTTTGGACATATTTCAAACCAAATTACAAGTATGCACAGAAAAGTCATAAAAACAAATCAAAAAATGTTTTGCAAACCATCAAATAGCCAATTGAAGCCTTTTTAATTTCAGTCTTAAACAATACAAAAAATTAAAAAAACAGTCTCTCTCTCAAAACAAAAATGACATCCCCTGCTAACACCTGGATTTAAAACAGAGATATTAGCATTAACAGCAATAGTTCCATGAGAGAGAAAAGGATAGAACGAGAGAAAAATACTTAAAGCCATGAAAGGAAGGAGGAAAAAGGAGGAAAGAAAGGAAACCCATGGATAAGAGAGGGCAAAAAACAGCCGCCTGTGTCACAACAACTGGGAATGAGCAAGAAAAAGAAAAGAAAGCAAAAACAAAACAACGGTATCAGACACTTTTCTTATTAGATTTATATGCTGCATTAAGGCAAATCCACACGCTCGCTTTACAGATGGTATTAGCTTCATCTACTCTAATATTTGCCTGTTAAAAAAAAAAATCCTGGACTTTTTCCCCTCTCTATTGTTCTGCTGTACTTTGCTGTAATCAGGGAAAACGTCCAACAAGGCTCATATTTCTTGAAGGTGTATATCTGCTTCTCTCAGGGATATTAAAGATTTTCTAGGCTCTAGAAGTGCAAATGATCTATATTGGGACAGTAAAGAAGCTTTTGTGCTTTAATACTATTCAGAACACATGGCTAATGACGAACTCATTGAAAAGAAAAGAGATGAAGATAAAGCTTTTGTAAACAGTCGTTAGTTCTTTCATAGAAACGTCTGTTGTTGTATTGTTTTGTGTTTTTTCTTCTTCTACAAAGAGTTCAGAGAGCATAGAGTGGGCTTTTATAGACACTCAATGAACACAAGAGAGTCAGTTCATCCCATCTATGAAATGGGCTGTTCATTAGCCCATTGATCAAGTGGTCCCATCCTGTCACCAACATACAGCTGGCCAGCGGTCTGAGTCTCACACACACGTGCGCTTTCACACACCAAACACCTTCCGTCCCGCTCTGTGGCGGTGAGGACTCTGGTAAGTGGGGTCAAAGGTTGTGTGTAGTAATCCATCTAAGCAGCGTGACAGCAGCAGCTAATAAATCACTCATTCATGGTTTAATCCATCGTCTGTCCTCAGTGTAGGCTGGCAAACAATGCACCGGTAAAACTATCTTTCTCTTTCCAAACACAGACACTGCTTTGGTCTTTTTCGTTTGAGGGTGGTTTGTAAGAAGAGGGTTCTTGTATGGGCTTAAATAAAGTTGGCAGAATAGTTGACTTGATTGGTAATATCCACTTTAATGTATGTGCCTTTAGCTTTTTCAGACTATATTTGAAATGGATACTGTCTGGACCTGAATGCTGAAAGAAGCTGCTTTTGTAGGCAAAAAAAAAATAAACAGAAAGAAAGAAAGAAAGAAAGAAAGAAGAAAGAAAGAAAGAAAGAAAGAAAGAAAGAAAGAAAGAAAGAAGAAAGAAAGAAAGAAAGAAAGAAAGAAACAAAGAAAGAACTTGATTAATGAATGCTCTTGATTAACAAATATGGTATATTGACTGATTGTTTGATAAAAAATACCTCTAAGTATATGCGAGAATAAATTATTTACTATAATCATCAAAGAAATATATGCTGATATAATATATATTCAAATCATTAAATAATTATAATAGGAATAGCAATGCAGGCCTTCACAAGATTTGTAATTGTTATTTTATACCAACAAACTGTGGTTTCAATTAGTTTTATCTTGTTAGAGTAAAACTGAACATGCATTAGTTAACGATACATATTTACTATGGAATCTATGGATATATATCTATCTACAAATACAATTTTAAATTTTTTTAGCAATGACTTTTTAAAACACTACCCATTTGTTATAAATATTTCTAAGAAACAATTTAAAGGTACCCTATAATATACCAAGGAATAGTAGAATAATAAAAGATCAGTATATGGAAATGGGCATACTGTGAGCCTCAGACACCACCGTTTCCTCATTCTTATGTAAATTCCATGAGTGTACAAACTGTGATGAGACTCATGGGCCATGCCCTCTCCATTTGCATGTATGCCTACTTTAGGTCATTCATCCGGACCTGATGAGCAGCCACGTCATCAAAAGAAGACGACCCATATGCAGCTCTGAGATCATAAAAAAAAGCTCTGAGGTCATTAATATGCAGGCCTTGGGATGTATTTCACTTACTATGTATGTGGGACTTATATTTTGAAAACGCAAACCCAAAAATATATTACTGGGTTTCAAACTCACCTCAGAACGCAAAATGCAAGATTTACAGATAACACATTTTTTCATCTCCACTCCAAAGAGGCGTAAGGTATGTTTATCTTTTGTTAATTTATCATGTTTATTGTAAAATTTGATGCGCATGTTATCGTGTGGAATCACTCAGCTCAACTGTCATCTGTTCATGCAGAGGTTGATATTAATTCCTGGCTGTGTTTTCATTGACTATAGCGTCAAAACACAACACGATACATCTCTATCACTCTCTTTTGTCAAGTTTAATTATAATTTAGCCTTTATAACAGATCTGGTGATCAAAATAGGTTAACGTTACTCTGATTGGGTTTATATTTTTCCATGTTCAGCGTACATCATGCTCTTTATGTGTGTGTGTCTAGAAGAGTGGCACATCAGAGCTCAATAATATTCATGACACAAACCATATATGGTCAATCATGAACCTTCTGATTCAATATGTATTTTATGAAGTACTAAATAAGCTTATAAAACCGTTTCTGGAGATTTTTTTTAACTTACCGAAGCCACAAACCTACTATGTAGATATCAGAGAACAATTTAACGTATTAAACCAATGCAGTACATTGCACCTTTAAATTTAACAAACATATTTATTAATGGTAAAAGAAATACAAGCTAAGATTACCTCAAAGTAGGTTCCATGGTTCCGCGTTGAAAACTGACTGTATTTTTTGTTGACCAAAGGTCTTGTATTCCCCACTTTCTACAGTAATTTCCCAAATTAAAACATGCATAATTTATTAAATAAAATGTATGATAAATATCCTGGTGATGTCTGTATCGAAGTGTAGATGAGTATGAAGTAGAATTGTATATACAAATGCAATGACGAAAGGAATTGCCATATTACTGTGATTGAAACACCTAATCCTCTAAGTAAACATCTACATGTGCAGTCAATATTTATTAATAAGGTATTACCAGTTCCAGTTGTAATTTCTCATCCTTAATCCAAAGGTTTTTTTTTTTTCTTTAATGAAAAACACTGTCTGTGAAATCACTGACTTGCTGGCACAGACTGAAATACAACTACCTTAACTTCCACATACAGCCCATGACACAAGACAGGACACTATAGTCTAATAAAGTGGGCTCATGTAAAGATATGCAGTATTTATGCTGCTTTTGGCCCCAGAAGAGGTGGCTATTAGCTCTGAAGGAGACTTTTGAGTCTCTCCAACCTTAATTTGTTCCCTCTCTATCTATTCTCTCTGTTTCCTGAATTCTGCTTGTCTTTCGATGCATGGCGCCTCACCTGACAAAGAAGAGGAGAATGAGAGAGGGATAGAGCGGAAAGAGAACGAGAAGAGGAGAAGGGCCAGCGGTTGATCTTACAGTTTAATTACCTGCCTGCCTTGTAAGTGCTCTAGCAAGGAACTACATCCCTGGCTACAAAAGACAGCTCTGCTATTCCAAATAATTAAATACTGACCCATTAAAGTGAGAACATGAGGACAGGCTTCCTCTCGCTCTCTCTTTCGGCACATCCTCCTCCTCTTCCTTGTGTCCTCACTTCATTGCCTCCATCCCTCTGTCTATTTTCTCCCTCCCCAATCATCCCGTCACCCCCGCCTCTAGACCAACTTTGTTTAGCATGGACGGCGCCACCGCTATATTTGTTTGTTGTGATCGTCCCACTCAGATTGAAAGTACCGGGGTTAAAACCCCTCAGCGAGAGGGGCTCAAAGTAATAAAACTAGCGATTAGCTATTCCCATCGATGTGTTTGGAGGGGAAGGGGGAGAAGGAAAGGTAGTGGCACCTCATTACGGCACTGCACTTGGCTGCTTTTATCGGTAATTGGACTATATAGGCCTTCATTATAATTTACTTTCTTGGTCCCCCTCCTCCCCTCTACAAGCACCCAAACTGATAATGCAGACAAGCAGAACAGAGTGGGCCTGTTAGTAGCTGTAGAAACTGACACCATTTAATGGCTAATTATAACAACTAAATTAAAGAAGAGGCCCGCAGAGGTACCAGGATAATACCAGCACTTCACTTTCAAGCATCACCATCAGCTGAGGGTGTATTCACCGATAAGATAAGAGGAACAAATTAAAGTATGTCTAGGACGTAAAGCTGGACGGACTATGGACAGCGCTGCTAATTCTTCCAGCTAGCTTTGGTGTTATGCTAACAGCAGCGAAGGTGAAAATGCTGTGATGCGAATGCAGTGGGTTAATTTCTTTTTCTTTTTTATAGTACTATCATCCGTTCGCATTAGGATGCATCTCTAGTCTGTTTCTCAGTACAATACAACAGTCATTGCCAATGATTGAAGCAAAGCTCAGGCAAATATAGCTAATTACATTTGATACTCAGCGTGGTGCCCTCTGTAAGCAACGACTGCATTAAACAAGAGGCTGAATTTGTTGCGAGCACTTTCAAATCAAGTCTCTGAAGGAAAATCTCAATGCCATTGCTTTTATTTTGGTCTAGCAAAAGGCAAACAAGAGTCACTGCAAACTTCAAACTTGCAAGTCTTGATAGAGACGATGGATAGAGAAATGAGATGCGTCCCAAACTCCAAACTTATGCACTATTCTTCACCATTTTGGGTAACACTTTATTTTGATGGTCCATTTTTAGTATTAGTAGACTGTCTGCTGAATATCTGTTGATACCGCTCCTTCAACAGACATTTAACTGACTATAAGGCTATTTGCAAGTATGTGTCAACTTACACTAACCCTAATTAGTTGGCATGAAGATGCAATGTAACTTAAAAATCAACAAACAAATAGTTAAGTAATGCATTCATGGTGAAAATTCTGAATGGAATGAACACTTAATGCACTCAATGCTCACGTAATCGAAGAGGAGGAGCTATCGGGCAAAGTGGATTACTTTTTATTGGATTGCGCACGCAAATCTATTATACGTAAATTAGTATGCTGCCTCACAATGCTAAATTTGGTTGTACACATATACTTGGTCATTTATTTCATTACTTCGACAGCCATTGAACATCAACAAGGAAGCCATTTGAATTTCTACTTAGAATAAAAAAGTCAGTGTTCCGTTTGGGACAACATAAACTCATACACTACATGTATAAAGTGTAGAAGGTGCAACCCAAAGCACATGCTTATGCACTATTCTATGCCATTTGTAGTACAAATACTATACTGTAAAACTCAAAAAGTTAAGGTAACTCAAACCGTTTGAGGAAACTGATTGCAACAAACCATTTAAATTCAAAAACTAATCCTAATGAGTACTGTGAACTTAATCAATTTAAGTAAACAAAGCAATTCGAGCACAGTAAAACCCAATAAATGAAGAGACCTTAAACCAACTGAGTACTGTAAAACCCAACAAGTTAAGACAACTCAAAACGTTTGAGAAAACCGATTGATACAAATCATTGGAGTTAAAAAACTAATCTATATGAGTACTGTGAACTTACTTAATTTAAGCTAAAGCAATGAGGTATTTAATTAACTCATTACCTTCAACACTGAGTTCAAAACTCTTTTCAAATGAGTAGAATTAACTCAAACTGCATTAACTCAAACAAAAGTTTTGAAACAAAATAATTTGAGTACTGTAAGCTTATATATTGTGTCACATACACATACCCTGTACATCATTTGTTGATATATTCAAACTTTTAGAGTATTAGTAACTTAAACATGTTAAATTCAGTTAGCAAATCCCTATTAGTTCAATTAACTTGAGTCCAAACAAATATGGCTACTCAAATTGTTGGTATCCCTTCTAGCATTAGAGTTAACACAAAAAGTAAAATTAATTAATTTATAACTCATTTGATTAAAGTTCTGCTTAATATAATCAGTTTATGAGTTACCTTAACTCTTTTTCATTGAGTCAAAGTAACTTTAAAAATATATAAATTAAACTTCCTTATTTCATTTAGTGATTTTCACTGTTTTTCAGGTTTTACAGTGTATTACTTGAGCATTCACACTTACAATTCTGAAAAAGAATAAGTGCACTTTAAATACCTGGATATTGCACTTATTCCACTGGTTCAATGGTCAACTTTGCTCATGTAGTGGAAAGGGGAGGAGCCATTAGACATTGAGGCTGGATTACTTTATTTATTTTAGCTTGTGCAAGCAAAATTTTCCTATACGTAAATGATAACTCCTTATGGTGAATGTGGTTGTACTCATGACAGGTATTGTTTGGTAGTTTGGTCAATTTTTTCACTAATTTGGCAATTAATGTCGACTCTGTAATTGTTCAAGGAAAAAACAAAACACGTCAGTGTTCCATGTGGAAGACTATAGGGATGACTAAATGAATAGTTCCTTTGGTGCACCATGATGCAGATGCGGACAATTCGGTCTCGGTTCAGTAATAATCTTAACCTGTTATTACGTACTGATGTCATTTATCTCAGATTTGCTATGTCACCGTAGCTTACTATGGCGAGGAAGGCGAGTGCGAGTATTTACAACGCTCCAACTGCTTAAAAACGCAGAAGCTGTGCGCAATCTCACTGCGTGTGTGTTTGCTGGACAGTCTTTCACTAACACTTACAACAGGAGCCCCAATTTCACTGCGATTGAGAGAATGAAAGTAAACTCCATTTCTCTCCCTCACTGTGGCACATTTGACCGGCTGACATGACTTTTTCTCTCCTCTCGGCTGTTACAGCCATACTTCTGGATACAGACACAAGCGCACAAGTTTTCTCCACCTCGTCTATCATGGATCAGCTGTGATCGACGCTGCAGTGCTGCCAGATGTAGCTGACTGATTCCAGCCCAAAAGCAATCCAAGACTCGCCGAAATGCCTATCCAAAACCACTGTGCTGCTGCCGTTTATCAGTGTCACTCATCGGTGAACAGCGTCTGTAAAGTAAAATATAAAACTGTGTATGGAAAGCATCGTCAATGCACCGAGATATTGAATTGAACCGAATCGATGGCATTATAATCGTAAGCGAACCGAACCGTGAGACCAGTGTAGGTTCACACCTCTAGGAATGACACTAAACTCATACACAACATGGTGTATCATTTGTGACTCAAATACTGACCTAACTTTTACTCGTATCTTAACAAATTCAAACTTTCATTCCACCAATCTTAAGCATACTCTGTTCTGTAAATTCTTCACATGCACACACTACCCTGAATCTGACTGAAGCTGTACCTTGTTAGGTTTGAAAGTAGTGAAGTCTGCTAACACATCCTGGCTTACTCTAGTCACCCACCCCCAGAAGTGCTCTCCGTTGGACGCCACTGTCCCATCAGTAAGTGGCACCTCGCCTCCTGCCGTGGACTGGCACAGGGCTGGCAGTTCAATAGGCTAAGCTGGCGGGATGAGGGACGTTACACCCACCCCCACTGTCACTGAAGCCTGCCAGGCCTGACGGAGGGCCATGAAGCTGCCTGCTTAACGTCACTCTCCCGGCACCTCCTGCCACTCACCGGGACTAAGCGCTCACCTGATTGACAGACGTGCTGGAGTCTTTGATGATGATGGTGACGATGATGGTGGTGGAAACGCTGGAAGTGCTGGTGATGATGGGGATTTCTGAGGCTGCAGACTGACTGTGATTATGTTACGGGAGGATGGAGCGAGAGAGTGTCGACGACACGGCTGATCCGGCTTAGCTTCGTCAGGAACGACGAATACAGGCGTCAATGTGCCACCGGCGGCCATGTCACAGTTGTAGGGTAAGAGGACCTGGGGAGGGGGTGACACAAAGCCCTGGATTTACCGAAAGAAGCTAAACATCACAGATGCTCCTAGTTCTATAGGGACACAGCTGCCCGGAGAGAGAGACAGAGAGAGAGAGCGAGCTTTGATGAAGCTCTGGACGTGGCGCTAATCACTAGCGACATGAAGGAGAGCAACTTTAGAGAGTGATACTGGAGTTTCAGTGTCATGGGCAGCTTTTGATCACCAGCATCCGAGTCTGCACTTCTAATCCCAAACACTAACAGCTCATGTGTGTCTCCAGACTTTGTAAACAGCCGAAAGGAGTGGCAGGTGGCTAAATCACAAGCCAGAAGTGAAGCCCAGAACTCTTGATGAAGACTTACAGAGGATGAGGAAATTTGAGAAGTGTGTGTGTATGAGAGAAAGTTGTGCAACGATTGGAAACTAATTTAGAATTTCTTATAAACTGTGTTAATTTGACACTGTAAATGGAAAGAAAACAAATAAATTTAACTGGAATTTAAAGAACTTCACGCATGAAAATGGAACAGCAAAGTTTTTCTAAACAAGAAAACAAACCTTGAATGTTACTTGGAAAAAAAAACTTTGATTAAAAGTTTATAAGCTACATTAGTAAGCCTACAGTGGGTAAGAAATTTAAAGAATGGATGGATAAACATTACAGTAGTTATTGATAGATGACTGGATATCCCAGCAATAGCTGTGTTGAATTTTCTTTTAAATAAACATCACTAAAGCTGCGTGTGAGTATGCTTACTTCCCTAAATGCCATACAATATACCCTTTTCATATTTCTGGATTTCTCAGGCATCATATCTGGGGAAACTTAGAGTGCAGTGAATGAGAGAGTACATATTTTTTTACAATCCTATTTGCTGAAATAATAATAGAAAAACTCATCGATGGTGTCATCAAGACTTTCAGAAAAAGAAAAAAAAATTGTGTGAGACTGATGACGGCAGCCAGAGGGGAGAATAACATCAAAGTTACTCTCAGCCCTATAGACACTGCATTACAAACACCTTACATACGCGGTAATTCATTTTTTTTTATTTGACGCAAAGGTCATTCATTCATTCATTTTCTTGTCTGCTTTGTCCCTTGCGGGGTCGCCACAGTGGAATGAACCACCAACTTATCCAGCACGATTTTACGCAGCGGATGCCCTTCCAGCCGCAACCCATCTCTGGGAATTTCCACACACACACACATTCACACTCATACACTACGGACAATTTAGCTTACCCAATTCACCTGTACTGCATGTCTTTGGACTGTGGGGGAAACCGGAGCACCCGGAGGAAACCCACGCGAACGCAGGGAGAACATGCAAACTCCACACAGAAACGCCAACTGACCCAGCCCAGCCGAGGTTCGAACCTGCGACCCAGCGACGTTCTTGCTGTGAGGCAACAGCAATCAGGATTTAAGATTAATATGACCGTTAAACGTGTCATACCAGGCTTGTGAAAAGAGTCCATATGTGATAGTTCACAGCATATTTAAAACTATGTCAAAATGTACCTAAAAGACCTCCTACTTCAGATTGAATCTGTCTACTAGCCATTAAAGAAAGTGATGGGGAAAAACAATAATAATAAAACATAGCTACCACAAATTAACTTTTTCATAATACAGTAATCTTAAGTCCTTGAAAGTTTATATTATTTAGATTTTTTTTTTTAAATGTATGAACATTTATATGTATTTATGAATGTATTATAGTAACTTTGTGTCAAATTACAAAAAACTAATTATCGCTTATAGGTGTTTGTAATGCAGTGTCTATGGGGCTGAGAGTAACTTTGAAGTTATTCTCTCCTCTGGCTGCCGTCATCATTCTCACACATTTTTTTTTTTTTCAAGACTTTTTCTGAAAGTCTTGATAACACCATCGATGAGTTTTTACTTTTATTATTTCAGCAAATAGGATTGTAAAACAATATTTATTGTACTCTCCAATTCACTGCGCTCTAAGTTTACCCAGCTATGACGCCTTCTGCTACTGAACAACCCAATAATGTGAAAAGGGTCTATTGTATGGCATGTAGGGATGTAAGCATAGAGTGAAGGAACTATGACATCAATTTGTATGCAAAAACCCAGAAGCGAGTTAGCATTTTAGCAGTTCCGGTTGTCCCAAAGTTAATGGGTTTTTTCAATGGGATTTCGATTAAATCGCTTAAATAAGATTCGTGGCAAACACAAACTCAAGATACTTTCACGTTTTATTCTACGACATAAAGCACATCAGTTACATCACACTCTTGATTTGTTTAATTGGGTACACTTCTTTAAAAAGACGGTTGCTATGAAGTTGCTAAATGGGACAACAGGCAGTGTCGGAGACATTATACGTCATCGAGCTGAACTGGTCTGGAACGCAGCCTGCTTGTGTTGGGCATTTGGATTTGAATTATTTAAGTATTTTCATGAATAGTATTTTATAGTTTGTAGTATTTTTCTAATTGGGAATTCATATTGCGTGTAGATAATGCCTTCACTTGTAAAGACTGTCAAGACAGATTAATTTGTTGATCCTTTATTTTAATTAAACGATATTTTGAAGATACTGCTTACCAGTGCAGCCTGTCTCTTTCCTGCTCTCAGTAATGCAAACGTGTGAATAAATGTGTAAAAAATACATACATTAACTGTCATTTTAACGTGATCAATTGATTTTTCGTCGTTTTTTTCTTCATCTGAACACATTTAACTGTCATAACTGCAACATTTACACTCCTTAAAACGTATAGCATATGTGACTGTATGGGCTGATTTTTGCTGTACTTCATGACAAAAAAGAATATTGAATGTTGTTCTGTGTCCATGATGGAACTTGCAGATATATAGACTTGTCCCTCACGCTTCATTTCTGTCGTTAATATTAAGGTAAGCGCGCTGTATGCACGCGAGCGATACACTTATTTAAATGTGTCTTATGATAATACTATGTAGGCACATTTTTGTTTTGAAACTTTTACAACAACCGTAAAGCAAAACAAAATATATTTCCCCCGCAAAAACTATCCAAATGTACATAGGTCTATGTGTTTTTGCGTATTTATTTGTTTATAATATATAGCATGGATTATAATGTAATAAACCAAGAGAGTAAATCTTTGTCATAGACCGTATTTCTAAAAATAAGCTTGAAAAGCTGTCGTTAGAAGGTTGGTGCTGACGTCACAGGCGAGCGCCCTGAAGGCACTGTAGTCTGTTTATAGCCCAATGTTAGCTTTTCAGTTCTTGCGTTTGCATTTAAGATCCAAAAGTTGTATTTTCGTGTGGGGATTATCCGGCTGGACAAAACGTATAAGTTTAATGAACAGTGTTTGAACACAGAGCTTATTATTTTCAATCTTCGAAAAGCCTGTAGGAAAATCCTATAAGGACTTTATCGAGGGAACCAGTTTTATGCTAGCAGCCGATAAGCTTACAAGGTGACGTCATAGTTCCTCCACTCTATACGTACAGTTGTAAGTACATGCAGCTTAAATGATGTTTATTTAAAAGGAAATTAAACACAGATATTCCTGGGAAATCCAGTCATCTCAATAACTGTAATGTTTATCCATCCATTCTCCAAATTTCTTACCCACTGTAGGTTTACAACTGTAGCTTATAAACTTTCAAAACTTTCAATCAAAGCTTTTTCAAGTAACATTCAAGTTGTTTTCTTTTTTACACAAACTTTGCTGTTCCTTTTTTTATGCATCAAGTTCTTTAAATTCCAGTTAAATGTATTTGAAATGTCCTTACATTAACAGTGTCAAATTAATGCAGTTTATAAGAAATTCTAAATTAGTTTCCAACCGTTGCACAATTTTCTCTCATACGCACACACACTTCTCAAATGTCCTCATCCTCTGTAAGTCTTCATCAGAGTTTACTTCTGGCTGGTGACTCATTTTGAATGTAAGTTTTATAAACAGTTTTTTAGGTGAGTTTATTTTAGTTTCAGTTCGTTTTTGTTAGGTGGAAGATTCAAAATCCTCAGAATAAATATTGCATAATAAAAACTCAACCAATAGGCTAGCGTTACATTTGTTATCTTTTATTTTTTTGACACAAAACACTACCATATACCACTACCATCAACCCATCCTCAAATTCAAATACAACAGCCCACAAGATAGCTGCCTTAAGTAAAAAAATGTGTGCAAGGCTGCTTCTGAGGTTAGATACACAGTAAGTTAGTGATGGGAAGTTCAGATCTTTAACGCAAACCAGATCTTTCCATGTGGACTCAACATATCAAAAATATGTAGTCAGAAATCCTAATTTCTGTCAGTTAAAACATCACCATGATCTCAAAAGTTTCTTAACCCAACTAAAGCATGATTCACTTTTCTGTTATGAAATAAACTTACATTTCGCCAGATCCTCTCATTTAAGCCCTTGGTTTACCCTCGCTGCAGTTGATCAAGTTTAATTCAATCAGAGCAGGCTGCCATGTACTGATTTTGTTCGGTTCACCACCTGCTGAATCACGCATGTGCAGTTTTTCGGTTCACCGCTTCTCAAATCTGATATCACTGTACTGTTCTAATAACTAAATAATTCAACATATTGGTTTATTTCGAGTGAGAGGGGGTATCAGATACGTAGAAAAATAAGCAGTTTGTGAATAAGTGCTTAACGTTACTGGAGACGCAAATCGTTACAAATGATTCATTCGATTTGGTGAATTAAACCGGTTCACTTAGAAGATCCGGTTAAAAATAAATGATTTGTTCACGTTCGCGATCACTAATACATTATTGGGCACAAATCTGTTAAATTAATAATTTTAAGTGTTAGCTCGGGTTTTCGTATTTAAACTTGTCACCGTGCTGCTGTCATGTCCACTCCGTGTTTATGTCGCGGACTCACGGGAGAAACAGCAAGGATGACTGGAAGAGGACCGGCTTGATCTGGCCAATAGGCAGCAGGATTACAGACTGGTGTTGCGTTTCAATTCGCATACTTACACTACGCCCTAAAAGTATGTACTTTTTTGCGAAGGAAAAGTATATACTTTTGAGTGTGTAACAGAAGAGTATGCAAGCTTTGGGACACACTACTACCTCGTTAACAGATGTTATGTTGCTTAGTTGCCCTGTCAATCATCCACACATCATATTTCACCATATTTCTTTCATATTTAATTTCCTATACCTTACTGGAGATGCAGCAGCAGGATAATCTGCCATCCACGGGTCTTTCATGCAGAGAAATCTCCTCAGGTCTTTAGATAATTCTGCATTCAGAGGTTAATGTCCAAACAGATCTTTATATATAAGTTCACGTTCTTGTTGCAGATAAAATATAACACAGTGTTTGTATAATATAAATATAAAAATATAAAACGTGATTGAAACATGTTGCAGTTGGCTAGATATTAATTACAATTATACAAACATTTTTACCAAATCCCCTCTACTTGACAGTCTTGTCATGTTTGTAGTTTATTTACACTTTTCACCCACATTTGTAGTTCTAATCAAATTCAGGACCAACACGCAATGTACTGTGGGCAATATCAGCAGTTAGAGATGATTCTACACTTCGAATTTTTACCAGAAATAGTAAACCAACCGGGAACCTTTGGCATACTCTTTTCAACATACTATGATTTAGGACATAGGAAAGAGTGGGGAACAAAGTAACACTTTTTGGTTTTGGCCAAATAATAAACAAAGTAATGGGGTTAGACAAACCTTTTTTTTTTTTTTTTGACGGACCTCCAAAAAAGCCAGGAGTAAAAATGTTTTAGTTTTAACACATACTTAAAAAGTCAGATTTCACACAGTTAATTTAATTTCTGTTTACTTTAAATAATAGCTATATTTCCTCAGTACTTGGCTCAGTTTTTTTTTTTTATTCTACATAGCGCAGTATGTTTATTTATTTATTTATCTACTAGATAAACACATTTGGATTATTATACATTATTATACAATGCATTTATTTGCATTATTAGCAATAAAATTATAATTTTTTTATTAAAACAAAATATTTTCTAATAAAAAACTTTTTCATATAAAAAGTTCTCAACATTACACTTCAAATTTAACAATTATTTTGTTAGTTTAATTGGTGTCCAACAGTGTGTGGCTTAATTGTAACACCCTGTTGCAACTAACACCCAGCTGTGTCGTGTTTTCTGGCTAGCAGTCACTGTGTCTTTTTTACATCTTTAAAAATGGTTTCATCTTTTAGCCTAGAAGACGGTAATCACAACAATATAAGATTTTACGTTCATACTTTCACAGTTTTTTTTTTTTAATAAAAAACAAAATCAACTATAACAAAAAGTCCTGTGTGTCTCATCCAAATTTTGGCGAACTTTTCAATAATTGGCAGGAAGATGTTTGCCGACACTGTGGTGAAAACCTTGGAAGCATGCCATGGTTAACCCTGAACAAATACCTTAAAGCTCTGTGTTTTTACCCCGCGTTACTTTGTGCCCCACGCTCCCCTACTTATTCTATTTTCAGATACAATTTAGGACAGATAGTTTGTGAATTGGTACGCAGCATTTGAGGTGCCTTACAGGTCAAACACCTGTCGTAAAACTGGCAGCGTGAATCAAATAGATTTATTTCCAAAAAGCTTACAGTGTGTATTAAATACATTTACGAAGACAAAAACAAAGGACACTAATTTTGGTTAGTTTATGTTTGTTTTGTATATACACAATACAGTTTCAGTTAGTTCTAGTTTTTTAAAAAACTCTTGCTTTTCATTTTTATTTCATTTTACAAAAATGTTTTTCAATTCTAGTTTTCTTTTTTCGTTCGGTTTCGTTAACTATTATAACCATTATACATTTCAGTAAGCTGTATAATTTCTCGTAATGTAGCTTTTAAAGTTCAGTCATGTTATTATCTTACTCTAACTGAACAGCTTTTGTGTTTCATCACATTTGCGCTTCTTCCTCCCAATTCAACTTCCTTTCAGGTGTGGCCAATCCATTTCGAATTCACATTCGTGAATTGAAAGGGAGCCTATTCTTCAATTCTGAATTTTACACAACCCTTGAGTGAGACTGTCACATGGTCAAGGGCCTTGTAAATGGGATTCATCTCCCATCTCCGCAAGCCTAATTTCACTGTTGAATGAGACAGGGCTTAATGAACAGGCAATGCTAAAACATTTCATCCCCCACTCACCCCCTCTTTTTTCCCCCCAATAACCTCTCTAACCTGAGGGAATGCACACCTTGAGCTTATTCAGCAAAAGTCAAATGCCAGCACCTCAGTCTCTCTAGCAGAGCTCACTCTTCTGCATCTGTGAGCATGCACTCACATTTACGCCTGGAATGGGACTGTCTGCAAATCCCTTTTTTTCCAATCCAAAGATGGGTAACTGATGAAAAGTAGAATGCATTAAAAAAAAGAGTTACTCTTCTCTCTTTTTTTTCTTCTATGATTAATTTTCTTTTATATATATATATATATATCTATACAGAGAAAGGATGTATGTGTTTGGTAAATGTTCAGTGGTTATAATGTGGAAATGAAAGTGGAGTGGCCCAGGGGTTGGTCCCTGCTTAACCATATTTGATTTACATCAATTAGGTCTCTCACATAAGATGGCCTAGCAAGGAGCGAGGTAATAACCCAGAAATAACCTCATTAAAAAAGACAGCATATCGGTCTGCGCACAATGAACTCATAGCTGAAAAATTAGTGACCTGGAAAGTGGCAGGAGGAGTCAATGACGCTACGTTGGAGAGTGCCATATCTTTCCTGCTGCCACAAAGGAGAGGTAGACATGTTGGAAAAAAATGGACCATGTATTCCTTCATTATCCCTCCTTTCTTCCTTTCTTTCATAACAAGGTCTGCAGCCATGCTATTGTTTGTGGGTCTAATTAGAGTTCGGGGGTGGGGGCAAAGCTGAAGCTCAGTGCTAATGGTTTAACATCTCAGTTGCGTCCTTTGTTTTGGTGTTACTGTAGATTCACCTGTTAATACTCTGGGTGGATTGTTGCACATATGCTTTACTTGGTCATCGACAAAAGCAGTTTTGAAGCAATGACGATTAGAAGTGTAAATTGGGTGTCGAACCGTACATGGTCTGATATTGATTTTCTAAGCTAGAGATACAATATTTGTAGATGCCTCAAAAAATATATGTGACAATTACAATTCTGTTAGTTTCAATAGCACAATAAACCATTTATGGGTATAAAGATAATAGGTACATATTTTACACAACGCAGTTACATTTTTATTCATTCACAAAGCAAATAAAATTAATAAAATTAAGATTTACTTTTGGAAAATTCCATAAAATCAATATAATAAAGCATAATGTGATCAATAAAATAAAATTAAATTAAATAAAATAAAATAAAATAAAATTAAATTAAATTAAATTAAATTAAATTAAATTAAATTAAATTAAATTAAATTAAATTAAATTAAATTAAATAACCTGGAATATGTAATGTGCAAAGCCTCATTAGGGAACAACACACTGTTGTCTGGTATAGTAAAAAAAAAAAAAAAAAAAAAAAAAAAAAAAAAATATATATATATATATATATATATATATATATATATATATATATATATATATATATATATATATATATATATAAATACTGTATACTGTATATATATATATATATATATATATATATATATATATATTCATTTTCTTTTTGGCTTAGTCCCTTTATTCATCAGGGGTCGCCACGGCCGAATGAACCGTCAACTTATCCAGCATATGTTTTACGCAGCAGATGCCGTTCCAGCCACCATCCAACACTGGGAAACACCCATACAAACTCATACGCTACTGCCAATTTAGTTTATTCAATACACAGTGCATGTCTTTGGACTGGAGCACCTGGAGGAAACCCACACGAACAGTGGGAGAACATGCAAACTCCACACAGAAATGCTAACTGACACAGCCAAGGCTTGAACCAGCCACCTTCTTGCTGTGAGGCGTTCGCGCTACCCACTGCGCCACCGTGACGCCCCATATATATATATATATATATATATATATATATATATATATATATATATATATATATATATATATCTATATATATATATATATAGATATATATATATTTTTTTTTTTTTTTATATATATATATATATATATATATATATATATATATATATATATATATATTTTTTTTTATATATATATATATATATATATATATATATATATATATATATATATATATATATATATATATATAAATATATATATATATATATATATATAAATATATATTTCCCCCTTAATTATTAGACCCCCTATTTATTTTTTACCCCAATTTCTGTTAAATGGAGAAAAGATTTTTTCAACACATTTCTAAACACTAGTTTTAATACCTCATTTCTAATAACTTATTTATTTTATCTTTGCCATGATGACAGTAAATAATATTTTACTAGATATATTTTTTGACACTTCTATACAGCTTAAAGTTACATTTAAAGGCTTAACTAGGTTAATTAGGTTAACTAGGCAGGTTAGGGTAATTAGGCAAGTTATTGTATAATGATGGTTTGTTTTGTAGACTATCGAATAAAAAAAATTAGCTTAAAGGGGCTAATAATTTTGACTTTAAAATGGTGTTTAAAAAATTAATAACTGCTTTATTTTATTAGCTTAAATAAAACAAATAAGACTTTATCCAGAAGAAAAAATATTATCAGACATACTGTGAAAGTTTCCTTGCTCTGTTAAACATCATTTGGGAAATATTTAAAAAAGAAAAAAAAAAAAATCAAAGGGGGGCTAATAATTCTAACTTCAACTGTAAATATACATATATATATACATATATATATATATATATATATATATATATATATATATATATATATATATATATATATATATATATATATATATGCATTATCTAAATAAAGATAAAAAAAAAAAAAATTCTTCTTTTTTTCAGAAACTCACTAAATATTATAAAGATTTCAGTGTATTTCAGCTTGTTATGGAAATATGTACAAATTACAGGAGTTTTGTTTGTCTGCCCATTTTTACCTAAAAATAATAATAGTTCTAAAGCCGTGTTTTGCATTAGACAGCAGATACTGTACAAAGGGCTAGATTTACTAAAAGCTTGGCCCCGAGCAATTCGTCTGACATTATTATTATTATATTTAAATGAATCACGCAATGTAAGTTAATGTTTGCAACAGTCAGTTTGTTATTAAAATGTTTAGTTCACCCAAATCATTTATTCTCCCTTGTCTGGTTTTTAACCTTTAGGAGATAATTTCTTGTGCTGAACACAAAATAAGATATTTTGAAGAATTCTGGTTGAAAAAAATATAATTTTGAAAATACAATGGATGTAAATAAAATATATAATTGTGTGTGCAACAGAATAAAGAAACTCAAAGAGGCTTTGAACAAGTGAAGGGTGAGTAAATGATGGCAGAATACAAAACAGCATGTCTTAACCCATTATGTTAGCAGATTACATACTCCTTGCGGACAATAGCTATACTTGTTTGTTTTTGTTGAATAAAGCTCAGTTTGTGCTGCTTTAGGACATTTAGCTTTGTTAAAATAAAAAATAAAATAAAATAAAAAGATTAGCATCCAAACCAATGCACAAAGTTGTCTGACGCTTTCAAAGCTCAAGCTCTTTAACTGCCTGCTCGACCAAATAGTTGACCATATTTTTACTGACTATATCTTATTGAGAGGAGTACCTAACCTAACTAAAGCTGATTGAGCCATTTCTACCAGCTGGTTGAAGTATGTTATACCAAAAAAATCCACTAGTTGTCACTAACTCAATCAACAGCACTTGTCACAACATTGCTTCTTCTAGCAAAATTAATTCTGATTTGCTATAAATATTTTTGATTATTTATCAGCTGAAAACAAAAAGTTATGGAACTGATTCCAGCTATATTATTCTTCTGAGCCCTAAGTGTGAACTCTGACATTCATTTATATTAAAAACAATATTACTTTCTATTTCAAACTATATTGTTATCATTATAGCTATTGTCATTGGTATGATAAAAATTTTAAACGTAGAAAAAAAAAAACATCAGATAATGCATTCACTAACAAGCATGTTCTAAACAACCCCATGCTGTCTTTCAACTGTGTCGAGTAATGAGTTTACCAAGACTTTCGGGCTGAAATCAATATACATTTTTTTTTTTCCTCCACCATCTACGTCCCTAAGACGAGAACTCCCTGTTGTCCTCCAGTCACTCTTCCCACAAATCTTTCGGACATGCAGTGCAATTAAGAGCTAAAGCCCACCGATGTAAGGGAGTAATCACTGCTTTGATTTCTCACATCAATACAAGCTTGGCCACTTTGATATGCAGGGCTGCCTTGATGAGTCTTATAAATATATTAAAATAAGTTTAATTACCAATTCAAATGCAGACGAGCCCCAACTATAAAAGCATATACAATAAGAGCACACAACGGCAGGAAGTGAGGGACAAATTAAAGGGCTGCAAGGAACAAAAAAAAAAAAAAACAGAGCTCCTGACAAGGCACGTGTTTTAGCCCTGTGTCTCCGCTTCACCTTTCATCTTATTTTAAGGCCAGGGAAATCAAATGTGCCCCTCGCCGTTTTGATTTCTTCATTTCTCACAGAGAAAATATTCCGTTTAATTATTCCTTCCTCATGCAATTTTAATGGGCCCCGATCCCTCTTTGAAAGTGCGGTGGGGCCGTGAAGTACATGTGTCAGTATTTGTTCTTAACTGTGAAAAGTTGCAGAGATGAAATGGCTGCGCCGAACGCCACTGATGTGCACTTTACCATATTTGCCTCACTTAACTCAGTTGATTTAACACCGAAGCCTGCTGCGATTCATCAGGGACATCATCTGAGAGAATGAGAAATAAAAATAAATAAACTTTAGCATTTGCTTGTTTTTCCTGTCTCCGACCGCTTTACACTTGTTGGTATATTGCTACAGTAACTTACCTTGATATCATCTCAGGTCGTGATCGGGGTTGAACAGGTTAAAAGCCACATCATTGATTGCGCTCAATGTGCAAAAACTGACATCTGCGAGCGAGCATCAAAGTTTGAAGCCGTACGAAAGGAGATGTCTATTTTTAATCGCGTTAATCATTTATTATCGGCCTGTTGTGTGAAGTCTTGTTATTTCGGGAGAAATCATGATTTCAGGGTCATTAATGCTTGTCATAAGAGTAACACATCAAGCTGGAGGACGTCTCTGACATGGAGCGCGGCTCAGTGACAAGAGAGGCAACCTTTTCAAAGCTAAAAGCTACCCGTTGACTCATTAAAATCCCAATAATTACATACATCCAACCATATCTTCACACCTTTAATTGCCTATTACAAATCGCCGCTCTCATTTGTGGCGTCCATATTCCTCTGTTGTCAGCAGATTGTAGCTTCACAGTGTGCATTTGTGTGTGTGTTTGTGTGGAAGCTAAATAAAAGAAGGGAAATGCTGAAAACAATACGCTACAGCTTGTTGTTTGTGTAGGTTTCTATCAGTTTTGATTTTTGTAGCGATGACAGTATGATTGTTAATACATGTACTCATTAAAAACATATTCCCTCTGCATGCTGTAAAAAGGATGAAAAATTAGTAACCTGGATTGCGTTATGTTGGATAGTGTCATATCTTTCCTTCTGTTGAAGTAGACGTCTTTACAAAATATATCCCTTCATTATCCTCCTTTGATTACAAGCTCTGCAGCCACACTGATGCTTTGATTGTTCTTACATGTACTCTCTCTCTCTCTCTCTCTCTCTCTCTCTCTCTCTCTCTCTCTCTCTCTCTCTCTCTCTCTCACACATACACAGACTTGTTTACATGGTTTACAGGGACATTCCATAGGCATAATGTATTTTATACAGTAAAAAGCACTTATTATATAGCCTTACCCTACCCCTAAACAAAATGTTGAATTTCAAAAGACATTAAGTATGATTTTAACCAGCTTAAGAGTACAGTGTCATCATATAGCTTTGTGTAAACCAGCTTAATAGAGTTCAGTGTCATTATATAACTTTGTGTACCTGCAAACCACACAAACATGGGGCTCTATTTTAATGATCTAGGCGCAAAGTCTAAAGTTCATGGTGCAAAATCATTAAGTATGTGTTCTTTTGCTATTTTAAGGATGGAAAAATATTTACGTGCATTTGCTATTTACATGGCGGACTTTGTAAGTGGAAAAACTGAATAGACAAACTGAACGCTTCACTGGTGAGAAAACAGTTAAACAGATCATCTGTGTAAGGATAAAAAATGAGCCTCATATTTAACTTCATTTGTTATGCGCAAAGATTTGTTTCAAAACTATTTCTGAATTCAGTTCTAACTTCAAGCAAACTAATAAATGAATCATAAAAACAAAGTGTGAACAAAAAACTGAGTGATCTCCAAACACACGTCCTATTCTTATGCCCCATATAGTGACACATACGTCTCCAAAACCAGACAAATGGACAAATTTAAACTTGTTTTTATTCCTACGTAAAGATATTTTTGTATTGCTGTACATCCTGTGTGTATTAAGCAATGTGTAAGCGTTTGGACCTGCATAGGTGCATAACTAACACGCTCTGCGCTGGACTTTAGTCCAACTTTTAGTTGGTCAATTGCGCGGTCTATTTCAGTAACGCGCCAACAATGCGCCACAACACACCTCCTTTCTAGACCGGCACACCCATGAGTCCACAAAGTGGCTCAAATGGATTTGCTATTCAAACAACGTGGTGCAAAAAGTGAAAATTAGAGTTGTGCTTGTCTTAAAATAGCAACAAATCACTGTATGATAGGGCCCAATGTATGATAGGGCCCATAGTTACAAATCCTGCTATTAGGAGGCATTAGGGAATACACCCAAAAACACCAGAAAACTGGTTAACCCATTTAAAAGGACATACAAAAAAGTGAGAGATTGTTCCTTGGGCTTAAATAGGTGAATCTATGTCCTTATAATTCCAAATGTCCTCATAATGGTGTGTAAACTGGTAAAAAGAACATGTAATCCACCAAAACCAACACACACGCACACACACACACACACACACACACACACGCACACACACACACACACCACACACACACACACACACACACACACACACACACACACACACACACACACACACACACACACACACACACACAAAAGGATACTATACATAGATTAATCTATAATGGTAATTGAAGCTGTAGGGTTCTGGGAAAATAAAGGCGGTTCTTCTTTCTGCCTACTGCCAGCTCGCCAGACTGGGTTAAAGATCAAATGGGATAATGTTGGCAGCATGGGAGGTGTGGACAGGTGTGACATTGTTAGACATTGGGGATAGATGGAAAATGGGGGGGAAAAATCATGTGAAAATCTAAAAGAATTACAAGTAATAAAGTTTCTATATTTAAAATATATATTTAACCCCTCCAGACCCACCATCCATTAAGATGGACATCACATTTCATCTAATTTAAAGCCTGCAGTCCAAAAGAGTGGACCACTGTCATCCAATAAAATCACGGTAAGGCTTGGCATGTTGTAATTTGGAAAAAAAAAAATCCACTACACTGAAAATCAGCATGGCATCATTTCACTCCAGAGACATAAGCCACATTTACAATGTTTTTATTCAGATTTATCGATATGTTTGCCAATATTTCTTAGATTGTATGTTAAAAAAAGAGAGGGGAAAAAGAGGGATTGCACATACTAATTAAAGCTGAAAATCTTTTGTAACAATGCAAGCTTTAGATCAGGATTTTTTGAAATATGTCTGTCCATTAGGATTATATCAGCAATCATGTACGTTTTTAATTATTTTTTATTTTTTTATTTTATGTTGATATTGATTATGATTATGTTGATGTTCAGGAAATACAACTGTTCTGACCCAAGTTGATTGAAATGGACATATATATATATATATATATATATATATATATATATATATATATATATATATATATATATATATATATATATATATATATATATATATATATACTTAAAGGGTGTTGAATTTTTATTACTATAATTTCGTCTCGTTTATAGGAGCCTCAAGAACTGTGAAAACATACTATTACATTTTTCTGAAACTTAGAACATAATTGAAGGGGGTTAAATAAAAACCCATAGAAGCAGGGTTACATATACAATTGAACAGTCTAGATAGATATCCAAGCAGGTAAATAAGTCAAAAGTAAATGTAAAAATACAACACACATTGTCTCATCTGTACATATTAAACTATAAAACAATACATGATCATACTAAAGGTTAATACAACATGTTTTGATGGCAAATGGGTAAAAGCCAATGTTTTGAAGGATAGTGCTAAAGTATAAAAAGTAAAATGACAAATAATTAATTTTGATTGTGATGCTTAAATAAAGCTTATTGGGTCTGGTTTGTTTGCTTGTTTATTTGATTGTTTGTTTATTTATGCAAAAATTAATCTTATTGTTTATCCATTCAACAGCTACATAATGATGACATTTTGAAAATGGTCAAAATTAGCATAATTATATATATAAATATATTTTTTCTGTTATTCTATAGTGGTGTTTTTATCTTTGTAAACGAGCCATTGTTTGTCTATTGTTGCCAACCATTACTGTGAAGTGACACCGTGAAGGATGACATGTGTGTCGGCTGTTTTTGGCGCTGATATTGTGTGATGCAGAGCTTGTCTGAGTGCCCTTCAATGCTTTCTACAGCCTGAGGTGCAAACACATACACACTCACACTCCCACATAGACACAGTGAACAACAGCGGACCACAGCCACGGTCAGCGGTGACACTGTCGCCCTGCCAGCGCTGAGTTATTATCTAATCTGAGGCTCTGCCCAGGGTTACATTTGTCAATCTGTTCTGGATGGTCCTGAGAGGCTCCTGCTTTCTGGCAAAATGTAGAGAGAGAAAAAAAAAACATATTCGTGCCGTAATGCCTACAGGCTACCTGTTGTCCCCATCTCCTGGTCTGGATGCATGACATCAGTGATTTGTGTGTGTGACAGAAAATCTGATCCTTCAAACATAGGAGGGTACTCATATGACTAAAACAAATAAATGGAAGAAAGAAAGAAAGATTAAAAAGAAATCAAAGATTTTTATTTAAATATATTCATTAATATGTTTTTGAAATTGACATTTGACAGTTTCAAACTTTCATTTATTCATTCATTCATTGTACTTTCGGCATAGTCCCTTTATTAATCAGGGGTCGCCACAGCGGAATGAACCGACAACTTATCCAGGTATATGTTTTACACAGCGGATGCCCTTCCAGCTACATTCGAACCATTCCCAGGCGTGTTTCCTGGTTCATTTGACAAGTGTGAGTGCTCTGAATTGGGCTCAGGTATCATTCAGTTGGCCCTGGACTGGTTGGAAGAGTGTGTTAGAGTGCGGTTCGGTTGGGCTTTGGCACAGTATGCTTGTAGTGTGAGTGCAAAACTGAAGCCCGAAACTGAAGACGCAACACCACTTTTGGGACTGGTTCATATGGACTTATTAATAATTTTTATTTGTCAACGAACATGAACTGTCATAGTTTATTAACTCCTCACTGCACAACAGCTGCACCTTCAACAAACCTCCTAATACCTGCAGCGTGAGGACTTTTATAATTTATTGTATGATAATTTATGAGCATAAGTTTTGGATATGTTCTGCAAAATATTTGATTGCATGTCACTGCATCCCAAACGACTAAAACTACTGTATATATAACTAAACCAATGTCCACTGTGCTGAGCAAGAGCAATTCTCTTATGTTAAACTGAACAGTCGCATCACCGATGACGTAAGCGTGCTCTGGTTCGGAAGGCAAAATTGCAGTGTGGGTGCAGGCCGTCGAGTGAGAGGTGAGGGGGGACAAACGCACTTCGGCACGGTTCAAGGAAAGAAAGAAAGAAAGAAAGAAAGAAAGAAAGAAAGAAAGAAAGACAGAAAGAAAGAAAGAAAGAAAGAAAGAAAGTTGACCAAAAATTATTAATAAATATATATAAATAATATTTTAAGTTGACATTTGAAGTTTTTAAAATTCAGAATACTAAAATATATTCTTAGATGAATTTCATATATGGAAATCTAAAGTTAAGTTATTGAAAGAAAATAAAAGAAAAGAAAAAAAAAAGAAAAAGAAAAGAAAAAAAGAAAAGAAAAGAAAAGAAAAGAAAAGAAAAGAAAAGAAAAGAAAAGAATAATTGCTTTTAACATTTTAGACATGAAATGAAAAAGTTAATATGTTGGCAGGAAATAAATACAATTTTAATAAACATAAAAATTCAAGAGTTTCTTTTTTTTTTTTTTGGAATCACTAATTTGAATTTAAATGTATTATCTTTATATTTATAAAGGTGTTAGTTGACCAACCTTGTATTTTTTTTTTTTAATATAACTGTTTAAATGCACCAAAATGATTTGCTGTATTCACTGATACATTGATAAAAAATATTCATTTTCCAATAGGGGTGTACTAATTTATGCTGAACACTATATATAGAAAATACATGTTCATATATTTTAAAATATACAATTGTATTAAAATGATATACAGTGACATATTATAATATTTCTGAAAAAAAATAAATAAATTACTTTATGGTTAAGCAGTGTCCTTCCAGCCTCAGCAATGTACACACTTTGGGTCAATATCTTTTTGCCTATAATAGTTAATTACAAAGACTCGAATGAGGCGAGAACCTCATTATGTATTATTTTTTTTAATTTCCTCAAAAACTCGCTCGCCATCGAGGCAAAGTTGTTTAGCAATCCAATAACATGAAGCATTGATTTTTATAGCTGTCTAATTGCATCCTCTAATCAAGATGGAATACCATAAGTGATTACGCCCCGGGCTGTTAATAAACCCATAATGACGGTGCAATGAGGTGGCTTAAGGAACACCTCGTAGACTCGCTGTGAGATGTGCAAACTCTGTGAATATGATGTGTTTGATCTGCCGGTGACAGTAACAGACTGGTGTAGCCCTTTTTACTCCATGTGCCGGTGGAGAGTAATTGATTTAGGCTGCAGCCAGGAAAGATAGATGGCTGTCAGGGTCTGTTGTGACACCTGCAGGATGTCTCTGGCGAGATGTAGCAAGGGAAACCGGCCAATTAGAGAAGCACAATCAAATATTCAAGAGCAGACGGACACAGTCGTTATTTATCCATGCTAACATGTGAATATTAAAGAAGTTAAACGGGTGCGGTGCTCAATCATTCACGTTCACGGGATGCTTAAGAGCTCTTGTTTGGTATGGTTGGAGGAAAAAATAAAATGTGTGAACCCTTTGGGTTGACCTGGACTTGGTGCATAATTTGGTAATACAAATTGATCCAGTTTTGTTAAAATTACATCCAAACAGTGTGTTTTCTGGCAGTTCATTCTCCTGAAGGCAATAAGCTGAAAGTCAGTGAGTGTGTGTGTGTGTGAGTAAGTGGGTTTTCTTTTCATCATTGAATAGGCCATGTATACATTTACAATGCAATAGGATATTTCCAAAAGCTATACTGGAGCCCAGTCCTTGAGTGGAAATTGTTCAGAGTTCAAATATATTTTGAATTTGAATAAAAAGCATTATCAAATGTAATGAATCCATTAAAGAGGAACCAATTATGCCCCTTTTTACAAGATGTAAAATAAATCTCTGATGTCCCCAGAGTGTGCATGTGAAATCTGAGCACAAAAATACCCCACAAATAATTTTTGGTAACAATTTATATTGATGGTCCATTTGGCTATTAGTAGACTCTCTGCTTAATATCTGCTGATACTGCTCAGATACTGCTAACATTTAACTGATTATAAGAAACTTTGCAAGTACATGTCAACTTATGCTAACCCTAACCCCATCCCTGACCCCAACCTAACAGTCTACTTATAATCTAATGAGAATTAGTTGGCATGTAGATGCAATGTAACTTAAATTCAACAAACGGACCATCAAAATAAAGCGTGACCTTAGTTTTTATACCTCTTTGACATTGCCACTTTTTGTCTTTGATTCAAATTGTGCTCAAAAGAGGGCAGAGCTACAAACGCCTGTACTTTAGCACACCAGCCGATTAAAAAAAAAAAGGCTAAGATCATCTGTGTGAAAAACTGAAAAGAAGTGTCTCAGAAAGTAGTCTATGTAGAATACACTGTTCATTTGTGCATCCTGAAATAAAACTCACATTTATAATGTTTCTTAGTCGCTGACATTTTCTTCAGCAGGTACAGCACAAACTCCAATGGTGGATGGCTGCTTCTAACTCAGGGCTATTTATGCTAATGAGGGAGAGATCACTGATTCTCTATTCTGATGACACGTGTCAAGGGAGAATGTCAATCCAAGTGTATCTACTAACACTTTTTGGGTGTTTGTGATTGTGCAAAGTGTGTAAAAACGTAATATTTTTTGCCATTAGAGGCTGGCCATATTCACAGACTGTTGCCACACAACTTTGCTTAAACCCTTTATAAAAGTAATTTTTGCATAATAGGTCCCCTTAAGGATTGGTGACTTGGAAAAAAAAAAACTGCCACCCCACAGTACTGTATTTGCACAGATTACTCTTAGATGTTTTTTATCTAGTTTGCTTATTTGGTAACATTTTATTTTGATGGTCCATTTGAGTATTAGTTTACTGTCTGCTTAATATTTGTTAATACTGCTCCTTCAACAGACATTTAACTGACTATAAGAAACTTTGCAAGTACATGCCAACTTAAAACACAGTATGTGGGCCACTTTTGGCAAATATTCAGAAGAGTAAGCTTTGGCTAATGTGGCTTTGAGCCTAAAGCGGCCCATAGAAGATATGGCAAATGTGGCCCAGTTATCTTAAAACATATGCAGACCACTTTTGGCGAGTATTCGGAACAGTAAGGGGTCATTAAAGGGGTGATAATAATAGGGGTCAAACCATAGCTCTTTGACATGGCAGATATGGGTAGTAATATATACTGTAAAAAAATTAATTGTAAATTTACAGAATAATACTGGCAGCTGGGTTGTCAGCTACATACTGTGTTTTTACAGTCCACTCCTGTAGTTTACATTCAAAGTATATTACTGTTAGAATACATATTTACACTGGGTTTTTACAGCTCAAACCTTTAATATAAATGTTTGTTTGGGCTGCTGTAACTTTTAACAACTTTGTTTGAAAAGTTTATTCGTTATGGCAAACAAGCCAATTAAAAAAAAAAATGAACAAAACTCACAAACATCACAGACAGGATACTAAAAGTGACCAAATCAACAACGTCAACATAAACAACAGCAGAATCAAAAGCAAATAATGAAAACTAGCATCAATAAGCTATATAATGTATTCATACTGCAATGCATGCTGGGATGTTTGTACTCTGCCACACCCAGAATGCATTGCAGCATGAAATATTTTAATTGTTACCAGTGTTGAGGTACAAGGTCGGATTCTTGAGGTCTAAGTGTGTCTTTTCCAGAGGTGTAAAGAGTACCTGAAAACCATACTTGAGTAAAAGTACAGATACCTTACTGTAAAAATGACTTCATTACAAGTTACAAGTCACTAATACCAATAAGACTTGAGTAAAAGTATTAAAGTATCTGATTTTAAAAGAACTTGAGTATTTTACTCATACTAAATGTAGGCTCAAAGAACACCAAGAAAGGTTTAATTTTCCTAATATACAAATTCAATTTATATTTTAAATTTATATATTGAAACACCTCAATGTTTTAAAATTCAAAATTTGTTCTATTAAAAAAATAGAACAAAAAGTCTCAGTCAAACTCAAATGTTCAAAAAAGGCACAAACAATTTATCAAAAAAATAAAAAATAAATAAATAAAAAGTAGTAAAACGTAGTAAAAAAAATCAGATTCACCTCTCAGTCTCAGAGGGGGGCAATATATATATATATTTTGAGTAGTTTTTCAATTGATCAGGATATTTTTTCTGTATTAAAATTAAACAAAGAGGAGCAGTGTTTTTTTTTCAACTTAGTAAACTACATATAAATTCAATGAAAAATACATCACAAACTCACAGCTAAATGCACCTGATGCAAAATGTATCATTTCAGTGATACATTTATTCATGTTGCACAAAAAAAAAAAAAAAAGCTAAAATATAGTCATGTCATGTCGCAGTGGTTTTTGCCATATCAGTAACTGTATTAACTTTTGGTTACATTATGCTTACAATACCATTGTAAAGTCAGACATAATTTTACTAAATTCACATTAAATAGACTCTTAACCCAGGGCTTAATTTGTGCCGGAACACGCCGGATCCGGATACGGCACCTCATTTTACCGATCCACCGTCCACTGTTCACTTTCAGTTTTTTCCACGATACCCCTCCGCCATCCACTGCACCAACACCTCCCACCCCCCGCTCCCCACTTTCGTGCGCGACGTTCACATGATTTAGCTCATAAATAGCATAGAGTACCTTCAGCACCCTGCAGATGGTGATATCGCCTCGTTCGCCCAACAAATTAGCTGTGGTAGATAAAGATGCCAACTTGTCGCGCACAATCACAATGTAATAAGTAACGGTAAGCATCTGTTCAAATGTAGTGGAGTAAAAAGTACATATATTCAATCAAAAATGTAGTCAAGTAGAGAGTAAAAGTTGCTTATATTTTTGATACTCAGTACAAGTACAAAGTAGCCAAAAAAATACTTAAGTAAAGTAACAAAGTCCATTTACTCAAGTACTTTACACCACTGGTCTTTTCTGAACTGGTTCTTTTACTTTTTTCAATTCACTCTCTTAACCTGAACATGAACTGGAGCGGGCCACCGAAGAGCCATCATTCCATTCAGTAAGTGGTCCGGATGTACTGTAAGTGTAGGCCAGATCTGGGCCAGAATAAAAGCAAACTGTGGCCAAGAAGAGGGTCAGTTCTGGTTCATTTTATTGAATTCTGGCTGATATGTGTATTGCCTTGACATATTTGGGGCCCAGATCTGACAAACAGGAGCAAACCGCCCTAGAGCCATCATACCATTCAGTATGTGGTCCAAATGTAAGTGTCTGGTGTGGGCCGGATCTGGGCCAGAATAAAAGCGAACTGTGGTCCAGAATAGGGTCAGTTCTGGTTCATTTGGTTGAATTCTGGCTGATATGTGGTATTGCTATGGCTTAATTGTGACCCAGATCTGGCAAACAGGAGAGGACTGCCCAAGTGCCATCATTCCATGCAGTGTGTGGGCCGGATGTAAGTGTCTGGTGTGGGCTGGATTTGAGCCACGTGAATTTTGCTAGCTGGGTATTTATTTTAGTTTATAATAATTTACTATAATATAATAGTACCTATAATTTGTCATTTTGTCATCATTTCATTTGAATATTTGTGTTAACCTGCTGCATAAGATTGCTAGTTTGTTATTTTTGGAAACTGAGCCAGACAATTGCTTGCTGGAGATTTTTAATTTTGTACATGCATTTACACTAGACTCCCTGAGATGAAACCCATTTTTTCATGGACTTTTCAATTATTTTTATAGAAAATTGACATTGATTGTTTAATATCCTTACAAATACCACACAAATTCATATATGTCATCTCTAGGAAAAAAATTGGGATTAAATGGATTAAATTCAACAAACAGACCATCAAAATAAAGTGTGACCGCTTATTTATTTATTTATTTATTTATTTATTTATTTGTCATGCGGCATGGTGGCTCAGTGGTTAGTATTGTCACCTCAAAGCAAGAAGGTCACTGGTTTGAGTCCTAGGACTCGAACTTTGTGGAGTTTGCATGTTTTCCCCGTGTCCGTGTGGGTTTCCTCCAGGTGCTCTGGTTTCCAGTTGTTTGTCTGTTTGTGTGTTTGTTTATTAATTTATTTGCCCACTCATTTGCTTAGTACTTACTATTTAGAGAAGTGAAGTACCTTTCTGTCATGCATACATAACCTAACATAAATTGTCCATAACATGGTAAATTAAGCAGCACTACATATGTTCAACGATGTTGAAAACAATCATTAAACTCCAAGAAATTACTTTTACACTTCAAAAAATATGCAAAACTCTAACACTCATGGATAGACCACAAAATAATCATTAATAATCAATAAATTATTATATAATTAAAAAAACTAAACTATGTGCAGAAAAAAATGAAATCAAATAAAAACTCATTCCACCATTATTGAACATAATGATTTATGGTGGTTTTGATATATTGTGGCCTGAACACCCTATATAATATGAACAATAAACATTTTTTTAATCATTGTTTATCTGGACATATCGTTGGAGAATGTAAGACCATTTATTCACATACTGAAGTTCCTCAGGATAGTTTGACACAAAGCACAGAACTAAATTAACAATAGAATGACTTCAGCAGTGAGGGAAACCTATCTGGAATGGTCCATTTCAAGCCTTGACCTCAACCCGCTAAAATTCTCTGCTAAAATTCAAAGCCATTAACACCCACTAAAATTGCAGTAAAAATTTTGTATACAGGAAAAATATTCTAATTATTGTTCAGGGCTAATCCGTTATTAAAGTTTGCTGTCAACTGCATGTGCTGCCTTCAATTTTGAAGTCAAAATTGCTTTTTTAATTTTGTAGTCAAATCAAATGAACTATTTTAGTCAGCTCAACTTACATCAGTCAAACTGACTAAAAGTATTGAGTTAAAAAAATGACTACCGTTTACTAACATTTAAGTTAAATGTAACTTTAAAAATGTACTTTGAAACCTGCTCAACGTATCAAAATAAATTATTCCTTCATTCATTTTATTTTCGGCTTAGTCCCTTTATTAATCAGGGGTCACCACAACGGAATGAACCAACAACTTATCCAGCATGTTTTACAGCGGATGCCCTTCCAGCCGCAAGCCAACACTGGGAAACACCTATGCACTCTTGCATTCACACACATACACTACGGTCAATTTAGCATACCTAATTCCCCTATAGTGCATGTCTTTGGACTGAGGGGGAAACCGGAGCACCCGGAGGAAACCCACGTGAACATGGGGAGAATATGCAAATTCCGCACAGATATGCCTTTATGCTGTGAGGCGATCGTGCTACGCACTGCTCGACTGTGACGACACTAAAATAAATTAAAATAACATAAATAAAAACATTTGTTGTCATGACATTTTGCCATATAATTTTTAGTGTATTATAATTGTATTTGTGAATGTAGTATTGTAGCTGAAAATAATATTAATTGCATCAACAATGTAAAAATAATGGGAAAAAATTGCATGTTTCTTCCTGCGTTCATTACTCTTACTTATAACTGAAAAAAACAACACATTTTCTAGGCTATTCTACAAAGAAAGTATGGATGCAAAGAAAAATATTTATTTGCCTCATGTAGGCAATATAGATGTAAACAGGGATTTGCTTAAAATTAGAATGAGACTTCAATAAAATCTTAATCTTAAAGAAAACAAATGATGAAAACAATATGTGCACAGTGCTGAACGCATTGGCACACAGGTAGTGGCTTCTGTTTTGCTCGCTTTTAGCACACATACACAGCTTTTTTTTTCCCCCTTGCTTTTTTATTGATGAGTCTGTCCTGAGGTGCATCTTCATAATTGTGCATCAGAAAAGTATAGCACCGTGATGGATATTTGTACATAATAAACACAGATAAATAAGAGACACAGCCATTTTTCAACCGTTTTATGCCATTAACACTATCTCCCTCAGCAACTGTCAGCTCCATAAAAAGCTTCAGATATATTGTGTTTTAATGCCCCTTTATAAAGGCAACATAAAAACGCAATATCCGAGAGCCTGTCACTTAGATAAACAAAGCAGGATATTGATTTCCCCCTAAATTGAAGTGGAGAAAAAACAATAATGCTATATTTGTAGTAACATGGAATTACAAGTGCTAACCGCGTTAAATTCTACCTTGCCTTGTCAGTTTCACACCTCTCCGTAGTTATTCCTCCAGACTCATTTCTTAAATCAAACTCTGCATCTCTTTATTGGATCGGGATGCAGCACCGAGATACGCGTTCGCAGCTCATGCTACCCCTGCGTGACACCTATGGACCCTATTACCCAGAATGCATCTGCGGACTTGTGATTAACCTTGCCTGAGTGCGCATGCAGTCGATAAAGCATAGGATAAATAGACTGGCTTTCGTTCGCGCCGTAGGTCTGTCACTTCGTACGGCTGGAGTAAGTCTGTATCCAAGCAATATCTTTAACACAATTCCTCAAGAAGGATGAAAAACGCTTTAACAAGCTGGATACCTAGAGAGTTAGCGCTCCACGTCTTTTACAAATAGTCTTACAACGTTTCAAATCGGCGCTCTGTGAGCCCTCTGTGAAGTTTCCCACTCGCCTCTCCCAGGCTCCTGCTTTCTCCCTATATTAAATCGACCAATCAAAGCATGTCAGTCATGCAGTCTGCCCAGCGTCTGACAGCTTGGCAGCTCCAATGCGAGAGTGCCTCATTCATTCTTATGACACGCTTCCGATATCTTAGTGTCTGACTCTCGCAAGGTCCATCAGACCGAACAAAATTGCAACCAGAAGCTATCTGATCCAACTCTGGGTGGTATTAGTAGCCTGTCTGACGTCTGCACTGTAATAGGAAAGGCAAACTAAACACACACAGAGACACAACGCAGGTTATTACCTTGATGCTAATCAAGTGCTAACAATTTCCATTATGGAAAGATTGCCTTTGTATTGGGTTTTTTTGTGAGCCAGCGGACATCCTAAAAAGCAGCTCAAAAAAAAAAAAATGTATATATAAAGAAAACAATCTTGTTTGTTGGAGTGAATGCTGGATACGGGCCATGAGGCACTCTAGATCGAAGCTTCGCTGTAAAGGTGTGTGTGTGTGTGTGTAGTGAAACTTGAGGGTATATTGACATCGCCAGAAGGGCCCTCTTTGAAACTGCAGGAAAATTGCTTATTTGTGCATGAATATAACTATAAGGCCTCATGTGAATCTTAGGCCATTTGATCAAAGATGGAGAGCGATCTGTCAATGTGATGACTGCAATTGAATGACGTGATTGAAATGCAAGTTCTGCTGGCCTATATGCTGACACAAGGTCAACAGTCTCATTAGTAAGTGACTTAGTAAGTCACTTTAGCATTGGCTGTTTGGCCTGTTTAACAATACCTAATTAAAGACAGTTCACCCAAAATTAATAATATTTCATAATTTACTCTCTCTGGTGTCGTTTAACTCAGCGATCCTGCAGGTGGGCTGCGAGATTAAAATTAACTTTATTATACAATAATATAATAAAGCTGCAAACTCAACCGCCATCAGATTGACACGTATCAACAGATTTAGGGTGTTTTACTGTATTTTACATTGGTCTGTATATTTTTAAATAGTAGATATTTAATAGTAGATATTCAGTCAGTCTAGTTTAAAGCAGAAGCTGGTCTTTTGCAATCTCCATGTTGACCTGTGCTTCTCTTTGAATCAGTGTATGTGTTTAAAAAAAGATATATAAAAGTATACACAGTTGAAGTCAGAATTATTAGCCCCCCTGAATTATTAGCAACCCTGTTTATTTTTTTCCCCAATTTCTGTTTAACGGAGAGAAGATTTTCTCAACACATTTCTAATCATAATAGTTTTAATAACTTTTCTCTAATAACATATTTATTTTATCTTTGCCATGATGACAGTACATAATATTTGACTAGATATTTTTCAAGACACTTCTATACAGCTTAAAGTGACATTTAAAGGCTTAACTAGGTTAATTAGGTTAACTAGGCAGGTTAGGGTAATTAGGCAAGTCATTGTATAACGATGGTTTGTTCTGTAGACTATCGAAAAAAAAAAATTGCTTAAACGGGCTAATAATTTTGTCCTTAAAATGGCTTTTAAAAAATTTAAAACTGCTTCTATTCTTGACGAAATAAAACAAATAAGACTTTCTCCAGAAGATAAAATATTATCAGACATACTGTGAAAATTTCCTTGCTCTGGTAAACATAATTTGGAAAATATTTAAAAAAGAAAAAAAAATCAAAAGGGGGGCTAATAATTCTGACTTCAACTGTATATCTTATATATATATGGAATTGTTGGAATTGTACTCTTAAAAAATACTGACAAAACAGTAAGTACTTTGATGCTGATAAAAAGCTACTTCCTCTTATCACATACTGATTTTCTAGTTTAAAATAAGGACGTTTTTTTGAACGCACTTTTGATTTTACGGCTGGTCCTCATTTGTATTTTACAGACAGCAAATAGCGAATATTCATTAAAAGTTTTCTTTTTAAGTCTCAAAAAGGAACACTGTTTTGTATGTTTTGAAAGATAGGACTGATTTCATGCTCTGATAATCTAACAGAGACAGACCTATGCACTATATATGTGCTAGCATTGTATTTTTAACTGCGACTGGTACATACTATTATAATTGCTGCATTTGTTTTATTTTTGAGTTTCTTTTACTAGTGGTTAAGTTTGAAAAGTGGCATTTTGCGAGGCTTTTCTGCTACGTATAACATACAGTTTTCTGCCTTGTTGTCTAATGAGAGACCTGTCCCAAGAAAGGCTGGCTACACTGGCTAAAAGTAATAATTAAGTGCCAATTAAACCCCACTGCCCATGAGCAAAAGCAGGCAAGGTCAGTGTTTGTCAGGCTGCGCTGAGAGAAGAAAAAGACACCACTTTCCTCGTATTGTTCTGTTTATTTGGTCTAAGTAATTAAAGCTCAGTTGAACTGAAAAATCATTTTGCACTTATTTTTCTTCTAACCTAGACCCAACCGAATAAGTGCTTAAAGTATTGTGTCAACACATTTGATTTTTTTTTCTTTTTCGTCATCATCTTCTTTTGCCTTCATGTTGTTTTCCAACTGGACAGCATGATTCAGAGTTGTGAAAGATTTCTATTTTTAACACATTAGTCAAACGCGGCCTGCAAACGTGCTTTCACTTGGTCTAAGTAGAACACATCTGTGACATAATGATGGCTGACAGACTGTGTGATGCTTTCTTTGCTTCTCATTAGCATGCAGCTACAGCAGCCAGACATTACCTGTTGATGGCAGAGCAGAGGCGCATGCTGATGGACAGATGGATGGGGAGGCTGATGAATTCCTGGCAGGTGCTTTGTCAGAGGAGAAGCAATTTAAACCTCGGGGGAGAGGAGCCATTTGGAGTTCACACCAGAGCTCTAATGTAGAAAACAGTCAAAACCTTCCTCTCCCTTTCATAATTAAACCACCGCACAGCAGCTTCTCCTAACAAAGGGCCAGACACCAGCGTTAGCGCATTAGCCACCGGGACTCCTCTTACCTGACACCGAGCGTCAGTCTAACTGTGATCTAGAAAAATGTCCGCCGAGGGGTCAATCTTCCTTTCATAGGTTGTGACTGATAGATCCAATACCTTTGGAATCAGATAAAACTTTGACGAATGGCTTGGCAGTCGGCTGGTGGGAATCACTTTGGCCTATGCCCGTGCCGGCCTGTCCCTCTCCCATCACGGACCCCGCTGGCTTTGATCAATGGTTCCCACCTGCCGCTGCATAGGGCAGCATGCTGTCACATGATTAAAAGAGCTGGAGGATATTGCTTTCTCTCCGTTTGCTCGGTGAGAGAGAAAACTTCATAAAACTAAGGCGACAGCACTTTCTCTGCTCAGCCCTCTCACTCTCCCCTGTCTGCCACTTGGGTGATCTGGATTGATTTGAGAGCTTTGGCTGATTGGAGAACAGAGGAGTGCGGATGAGCCGGGAGAATGAGAAACATCTGTTTCAGCATGTATCAGCCCAAAAGAGAACCTCGCTGACGACGACATCGGCGGCGCCCATCATAAAGAAACTAAATATGCGTTCTATAGGAAGCCAGGTTGGGTTTCATTTTAAAAAGAACCAGGAGAGTTTTAGGTTTTATTCTAGCTTGATGGTCCCTTTAATGTTTTTTGAGGATTTTAAGTTATATTGGAACTACATGCCAAGTAATATTCATTAGAGTATTAGTAGACTGTAAAGTTGTGGTAAGGGTTAGAGTAAGTTGATATGTACTTGCAAAGTTTATTATAGTCAGGAGGATGCACAGTATGTTGGTGGAGCAATGTCAGCAGCTATTAAAGTCCATGTGAAATCAAAATTTACAATCTTTATTTTTCTAACTCACATTGTCATTCTTAATATTTTGGCGCGAGGGGAGACTAAGGCTTTTTTTTTTTTTGGTAGAAAGACCAATACAATAACTGACACACCTGAGCCAAATTACCACTGTAACTCTTGCAAATAAAGCTTGACTACGCCACCCAGTAACATTACCTGGGACATGAAATGCAGATTCATACCTCTCCTCTAACAAAGACAATGAGACGTGGATATAAGAAATGTATTCTTTTATTCATTCATTCATTTTCTTGTCGGCTTTGTCCCTTGCGGGGTCGCCACAGCGGAATGAACCGCCAACTTATCCAGCACGATTTTACGCAGCGGATGCCCTTCCAGCCGCAACCCATCTCTGGGAACTTCCACACACACATTCACACTCATACACTATGGACAATTTAGCTTACCCAATTCACCTGTACTGCATGTCTTTGGACTGTGGGGGAAACCGGAGCACCCGGAGGAAACCCACGCGAACCCAGGGAGAACATGCAAACTCCACACAGAAACGCCAACTGACCCAGCCCAGCCGAGGTTCGAACCTGCGACCCAGCGACGTTCTTGCTGTGAGGCAACAGCACTACCTACTGCGCCACTGGGTTGCCCATGTATTCTTTTATTACAATTTAATTATCCTTTGACCAAAAATATTTAAAAGCTGGCAACATACACTTAAAATGACGATAGTAGTGGCAAAAAATAAAAATAAAATAAAACTACATCCAACCAGAGGAGCTGGGGCTTACCACAGTAGGGCAGGCTAGGCACTGGGCCCAAAAAAACAGACCCACCAAAGATTCACACGTGCACTCTTTTAGATTCAAAACTTCACATAGTAAAATTCACTACACACAAGTGAGCAAAAAGACAACTATTTAGAAAAACAGCTCCACAAATGCCCACATTAGACACCCCCAGCCCCTAAGAAAAGAAAAAAGCACAATTTAGAAATGGCTAAATGAACAAAACAAATAAACAAAATACAAAAATCAAATGTTATAACATAAAGGTTCCCAGAGATGTCAAAAATAATAAACAACTACCTGAGAAGGCAGCTATAAGCCACCAGTGGGCATGGCGAGGCGACAGACCCCAGCAAAATCGCCAATAGTATAAGTTAAAGTTAAGTTGAACAAAACAAAGCTGCAATATTAGAGCCAGAAAAATAACACCAAAAGCAACATTTAAAGCAAAGCAACAACTTAAAGGAAAAACAATAACAAATATGACAATTAACAATTAAAGCAAAACAATTGAAACAAGCAGTGAAAGGTGCAGTAGGTGATCGTCTTCAGAAACATTTTTTGTTTTGCTGGTTGAAAGTCTCTTTACATTCCAATAGTAATGATTAAAGTAAATGATCTAAATGTATTTATATGTATTTTTATGTTCTGGGTAAGCCATAAGACTAAAAAATGTTCATCCAATTAAAATAGTGTCTGGCCGACATTCCGATTAATAGCCCAAACTGTCTGTCAGCAAATGCAGATTTGAGCTAGTGCGCACCGCTGTTCAAGCAGATCCGCCGTTCGTGCATACACGTGCTGAGCGTTCACGAGAAAGAGAGAGGGAGAGAGCGTGCGCGTAAAAACATGCTGAACTTTTTAAAATCCCGAATCAATATTTTGTATAATAATAATAATAATAATTGTAATATTTGGAGTTACTTTTGCACAATGGAGGAAGGATGACACCATGGCTGAAGTATTTCTTTTAGACAGGTAATGTTGTGTTTTGAAACTATTTTAGTCACGCAAAGCTGATGTAGATTTTGTTGTTACAAATGGGTTATATCTGCACAGAAGTGTTGTTCAGCCACTGAAATCTTCCGGCGATAGATTGATTTGATGTACGTTTTACAGCATCAATAATGTAGATTTTATTTAGTTAAAAAACAAAACATCATAAATAGCGCTATTTCGCCTAGCCTGCTTTACTGAGGTGAAGTTGGTTTTATATTCACATTGGTTCATTTTTGAACAATGACGACCTATGACGTGCTCCCGATTTTGTTTACCATGCTACTCTTAATATTCTGTCAGAAATAGCATGCAAGTATGGTTTTGTAATGAGTGCAATGCCTGCACGCCGCCGGCCAAGCTTTAGCTCAACACATGAGAGGGTTCTGCTGTCATCTTTAAGGTATGCGCGCTCGTGTTTTCAGGAGGTGTGGCTTTGGACGGCAGGGGAGGGACTGTGTTTCAGAGATTTATGCTAACATGCTAATATTTATGCTACAATATGAACAACAAGTCCATGCAAGTTAACCAGCTAAAAAATCTTTAATCAAAGTCTGACCATTTGCTTTCACATTTGGAGTAGTAGTCCAGCTGTAGATCAGGTCGTCTATGAGTAGTTTAAGCATTGGTTTCCTGACAAACGTGTGGTGTGTCTCTGGAAGAAAGGGGTGGTACTCGTTTCGACCATGCCCCCAGTTCTGATCACAGGTGATTCTCCGCAACACACCCGCTAAAGAGGCCAGCTACCCCAGACTCATCGGAAATCCAACAGCTCTGCGGTACCATTCTCTTTAAGCTGGATTCTGACTTAGAGGCATTCAGTCATATTCCGCAGATGATAGATTCACTACAGTGGCTCCTCAGCCAAGAGCACAAACAAAATGTCTGAACCTGCAGTTCCTCTTGTACTAGCAGTATTACTAGTGCACCAATGGCCAAAATCAGTAGGGAAAAACTAACCTCTCTCACGATGGCGTAATCTTACCTCACGTTCCCTGGTAGTGGGTAAACAATCCAACGCTAAGTAAATTCTGCTTCACATTTATAGGAAGAGCCAACATTGAAGGATCAAAACATCTGTTTCAGCATGTATCAGCCCAAAAAAGAGCCTCACTGACGACGATGGCGGTGCACATCATAAAGAAACTAAATATGTGTTCTATAGGAAGCCAGGTTGGGTTTCATTTTGAAAAGAAGCAGGAGAGATTTAGGTTTTATTCTAGCTTGATGGTCCCTTTAACACATTTTGAGGATTTTAAGTTATATCGGAACTACATGACAAATAATATTCATTAGAGTATTAGTAATGTCTAAATCCCCAGTTACTCTTGTACTGAGCAGGATTGCTAGTGCAACAACAATGGTGTCATCTTACCTCAGATTCCCTGGTAGTGGGTGAACAATTCAACGCTAAGTGAATTCTGCATCATAGTGATAGGAAGAGCCAACAATGAAGGACCAAAACAACTGACAGTAGCAACTGTACAGTATAGTAATATTCTTAACCACACCCATACCTGCCAACATTTGGTTCGTAAATTCCGGGAGACCGAGGGGGGGAACTGCATATTTCCATACTATACAGTACGCTAAAATCAGTATGCGAGCCGAGTAGTATGTCCGAATTTATAGAATTCGAAAATCAGTATGAGAGAAGTACCCGGATGACTTACTACTTCCGGCGAGATTCTGAAGTGCGCATCCCATGCACGCTGCACTATCCCATGATGCCCCGCAGGAGAATTCATGAATGGAAGTAAATCGACGTAACTGACGCAGGTAGGTCACGTGACCATGACAAAATGGCGGATGTAGTATGTCAGAATTCCATTCATACTTCTCCCATTCATACTGTATAGAACGTACTTTCTAACGGCCGAGCAGTACGTTTAAATTCAAATGCAGTACCTACTGAGTAGCAGGCGGTTTCGGACGCAGCCCAGGTTTCAGCCCGGACTGTACCAAAATGCTGAGGAGCGGGGGGGTGAAATTCCGGGAGTTTTCGGGAGACAGAACAATACGGGAGACGGGTCTGAAATACGGGAGACTCCCGGGACAAACGGGAGTGTTGGCAGGTATGACCACACCCCTCTTACCATTAGTTTGCTATGAGGGAATGTTGTGCAAAGAAAGCACCATCCCCAGCTCAATATTTAGTTTCATTTGAAAGTGCATCAACATACTGAAATAAGAGTCTCAGCAACTTCCAATTCAAGTGAACTTTAAGCAGACAGTCTACTAATACCCATTGGCATAGAGTTGCAATGTAACTCATAGTCAAACGAAATTTGCAATAGTGTTATAATGTGCATGACTATATTGTACGTCATGGAAATTTACACAAAGACCACAAACATCATATGCTCAGCTTCAGAAATTTGAACCGTGATATCTCTAACGAAAAGGTTTGCAGAACGGTAACCATGATTGACGAGGAAGACGAGGGACTAGGTGTCTCTGCACGCATGGAGATCGTCAGAGGCCTCTGAAGTGTTTTGTACCTCACCATCACTCGTCACCCCCCCATCCTGGGGACTCTTCATAAGCCCCATAAATCAGCTCTATCGCTTTCCTCAACCGGTGATAAATCGACCTGGCGATTAGTGTGATGTATTGTGCAAAATGTAAATAATAACAAGTGCTGCTAATTGGCGTGCTACCTGGCAACAAATCAGTAATGCTGGATACTGTATATACCCAAATGCCGTTCTGCATCCCACTCATTACAGAAAGGTGCCATCTCATCCCCCCGAGCGCATGCTCTTCCCTAACTGCTCTGTGCCACTTTTTGAGTTTATTTGTCATCGGGGACTTTTTTCACAGCTATTGTTCGAGTTAGGTCAGGTTGGAGACCTGAAACCTTACTCTTTTATTCTGGTCCCGCTTTAAATTTGCATAATGTGTTGATGCTGCACACAATGTGTAATTTCAGTAGTTGATTTTAGTTGTGTATATACTGTTGTTCACAATAAAAGATAAATGTTGATTTAAAGATATCTCACCTTAGCAGGCAAATACACCCAAGAGATCGGCAATAACTATACATCTTAGATATAGACATTATAATGCAATGCATTGCTTCTATTCTGTATTAAAACACACTCCTATATATGCACTGAAAACATGGAATTGGCACTGGAACACACAAAAAAATGCTACCTACAGTAAATGGAGACTTCAGTATCTGTTGTGCATGCTGTCAGTCCGGATGTTCCTTAATAAGGCTGCAGTGGGATCAGTCTGACTATCAAACCAAACTGGTGGCATTTGGTAATGATCAACACAGCAGCTCGTCCACCATTACCTGGCCCTCTTATACTACTCATCAGCTCTGTGTGTGAGGAGCTCCAGATGCCCGAGTGTCTGATTTACACTCGGCGGAGACTGAGTGGAAACACCGTCTGACAGAACCAAGGAGAGAGGCTGTAATTAGCGCAGGATGTATGGAAGCAGTTAGGACCTGGAAATATCATTGATCAGGACGAACTATTGACAGAAACACATAGAAGCAGCTGACAGAAACATGGCCAGTCGTTTCTCACTCAGATCCCCTTCGGAAAGGTGCTGCTCTTGATAGCATGCCAACATTTTCTAAAGTGTAAGACATTGCTCAGTTTGGTCAACCTGGTGGACCAACCTGTTTGATAGATAGAAAGATAGAAAGATAGATAGATAGATAGATAGATAGATAGATAGATAGATAGATAGATAGATAGATAGATAGATAGATAGATAGATAGATAGATAGATAGATAGATAGATAGATAAATAGATAGATACTTTTAAATGGGTCCTAAATTTTAAACTTGTCAATAAATAAAATAAAATGTTTGTTTTATTCTATCAGGTCGCTTGTGCACAATGGTGGAAAGAGTACTGAAAAATCACTGTCAAAGAAAACGTACCATAACTTGCCAAAAATATCATGCAAGTAGAGTAAAAGTATCTGATTTAAATATTACTACAAGTAGAAGTAAAACGTAGCCCTTCTGAAAGTACTCAAAAATAATGCGTAGAAGCTAAAAATGTAGCTTACATCAGTGCCATATTCTTTTAAGGGTGTGCACAAGTGTAATATAACTGATTTTCTATTCATGAACTATAAATTAAAAATTTCCATCATATTAATTGTGAGAAAATATGCACCTATTATATGCTATCATAAATCTGGTTAATGTGTTTACATGCAGGGTAAAATCTGTGAGACCTAAGGTGCAAATAGCTGTGCACTTCATGCACTTTGAACCCTGACTAACAAGCTATGAGTGTGTAGCAGTTGGTGCCACAAACTAAACTTATGCAGCACTGATATAAATACTTGCAAATTATGCATGTGTTTGAAAACGTAACATTCTGTAGTGCATTTAGTTCTTGTTTAAGGCCATTTGGTGATTTCAGTTATCAGCAGACATCCTTCATAGTCTCTCAGTCACTGTGTGTAACAACTTTGCATCTTCTTGAAAACATTTCCATACTGTATATATTTGCTGCATTTATAAAGTGTCTATGTCTTGAGATGTCTTGACATTATTCTATGTGCAGTTTCAATGGACGGGAATCACGGAACTGATTATTCTACTTAACCAATTACCATAGTCAAGAAAAAATAAACATATAAAGTAGTGACTGCAGGGCGGCACGGTGGTGCAGTGGGTAGCGATGTCGCCTCACAAAGACATGCGCTATAGGTGAATTGGGTAAGCTAAATTGTCCTTAGTGTATGTGTGTGAACAAGAGTATGTGGGTGTTTCCCAGTGATGTGTTGCAGCTGGAAGGGCATCCGCTGCATAAAACATATGCTGGATAAGCTGGCGGATCATTCCATTGTGGCGACCCCTGATCAATAAAAGGACTAAGCCAAAAAAAAAAATGAATGAATTAAGTACTGACTGCATATTGACGGTAAATAGTAAGTAAAAGTACAGAACACAGTAAAAGTACAGATACAACATTAGAAATATACTCAAGTAAAATAACGCTGTAGTAAAAGTGATAGCCATCTGGCCATCAGAAAGAAGGAGGTGGAGAACCGAATAACTTTTAAATAATATTAATGAGAAAACTAAACAAACAGCCAAACTTAAAGCAAAACCAAAAAACATAACGTGTCCAGGCCTGGTCCTGTTTCATCTTTCACTGCTGTCTCTCCTCCTTTTATTATCCAGAGCTCCTCTGTGGGACTCGAGGCCAGTGAGGGAAAAGGTGATGCTCGTCATCACTCAAGCGACCAGCCTCACTCTGTTCCCAGCTTTTGGCCCCACCCCCTTCGTTACACACAGGTTTTTTAAAGTACAATCCTGAGAAAAACTAATCAATTACAGTAATCTGAGTTTTTGTAATTCGTTACTTTACACCACTCCTTGTGGGGCAGTAATAGAAGAAAATACAGTTTTGTACAGCTCATATAACTGATCATGGCTTACACTGGAAAGCATGCACATTCAAGTTTAAAATGGTCAACTCTTTCATCCTAAAACAAGTCTGTCACTCAGTCCATCTGCACTAGTGTTTTTTATTCACTTCACAGGCTGTACAATTTCGGCAAGGCACAGTCTCAAAATGTCAGCCCAGGCTCATTTTGATTACGTACCCCTATATACATTTCTGGAGAGAGCAAAACATGTCCCAGGAGCTACGTTTTTTTGCAGTTTTTGTTTTCGCGAATCCACCAGAGGCCGATGTTTACACTTTTTCAGATCTCAAATTTCTCTTGTGAGTGCCATTTGCGCCTGCTCTTCTCAAGTAAATCCACCAGAGGCCGCTGTTGAGTGACTGATTAACTGACTAACCAACTGACCGATCCCCCATTCTCCGCCTCCCTTAAACCCAACCAATAGTGTTTTAAAAAGCACCGATTGACCTACCTACCCCCTTCCTTAAACACAACCACTGTGTTTTAACAAGCAATGCAGAAAAAGAAAATCCCTGGTCTGATTTGTACCACGTTTTCAGATTTTACCACATTCTCACCCTGTTATTTACTTGTTTATTAAATTTTTTTTAGCTTCTCTTTTTGTCTTACTTGCTTTCTGGAACTGTTCTTTGCCAGACTCGAACTCCGTTGTTGCGGTCAACTCCGCTCTGCATCTCAAGTCTGCCGACATACATGTCGAACCACAGAACAAACTGGTAACAGTGAAAAAGCCGTCCAAATGGAGGTAAGCGGTCAGCTGGTAAGCTAGAAAAGGAACGGCATCATATTTCCCTATATCATTTGTTTTAAAGATGAAATGCAGCCATACTTACTTCTGGCTACATAATTTGTGATGTCCACAAATGTATATTAGGTTTAGATTTTTAAGGTGGTATACTTCAAGCTTGAATTGGTCTGATAGCAGGAAACTCCATTAGTGGGAGCATGATTAATTGTGCGGTTTTTATTGGATTATTTCCATATAATTAATTGCTTCAAATTAACATGTTAAATTGACAGCCCTAATTGATTAATTACACTACTTTTTATTTATTTTTTCCTTGATTTTTTACATTACTCACAGTGTCACTGAACATTCCCTCACAACACACCTGTTACACTACACCTTCATCCCACCTCTATCTTTTCTCACTTAGTCCCGTACAACCCTATGACATGTAAAAGCATGCTTTACCTTCACCAAGCCCTGCTAGCATGCTGGTGATGTGCTGTGACCACTGTATGCAAAGTGTGGTATTAGTCACAGGCCGGCTGGCCATGACAGGCCTGCAGTGTGAGGGAGATTAATACCAACCAGGGCCACTTTATTATCCGTACACTCTTCTTTCTTGCTCCCTGACTCCGTCTCGCCATTGCACCTTGTCATTAATTGTCTGTGCCCTCCTTCATCCCCTCCCACCTGCTTTAGAGTGACGGCAAAAGCACCTGTCCCGTTCTTTGACAATCTTCTTCATGGCACGTTCTCACACACACCTGCCCTACTGCCGACGGCTGCGGAGAAAATAACATTTGTGGTCAATCTCTTCTCTAAGGCACTGCATGCCAAGAGACATACAGGAAGTAAATGCAGCTGTCCTCATTTCCTCTGTACTAGATGTGGTCGCTGGCCTCATTTCATGCTGCAAGCTGGAATCCAATCACTTCCAGAGAGTATTTCCCCTTTGTGATGTCTGATTTTCTTTAAATGACCTTAATGCAAACAGGATGGTATAGAAAACTAAAGTTTCTGTATGGGTTATTATCAGTTAATAATTAATTAATTCAGTCATGTATTATAAAAATTTGAGTGGAATAACCATAACACTACACGAATATCGTACCTTATTATTAAAAAAGTTATAAATAAATTATTAGTTACTACTACAAATAATATTAATAATAATAATAATGGGGTGACACGGTGGCGCAGTGGGTAGTGCTGTTGCCTCACAGCAAGAAGGTCGCTGGTTCGAGCCTCGGCTGGGTCAGTTGGCATTTCTGTGTGGAGTTTGCATGTTCTCCCTGCATTCGCGTGGGTTTCCTCCAGGTGCTCCGGTTTCCCCTATAGTCCAAAGACATGCGGTACAGCTGAATTGGGTAAGCTAAAATTGTCCATCGTTTATGAGTGTGAATGAGTAAATGGGTGTTCCCCAGTGATGGGTTGCAGCTGGAAAGGCATCCGCTGTGTAAAAAAATATGCTGGATAAGTTGTCGGTTCATTCCACTTTGGCGACCCCAGATTAATAGAGGGACTAAGCCGAAAAGAAAATGACTGAATAAATAATAATAATAATAATAATAGTAATAAATACATATTAATGATAACAATAAAAAAATTATAATAATAATATTAATAATACATATTAATGATAACAACAACAACAATAATAATAATAATAATAATAAATACATATAAATACATATATAAATGCATAAATAAATATTAATGATAACAACAACAACAACAACAAAAAAAAAAAAAACAAAAAAAATAATAATAATAATAATAAATATATAGTAATAATAATAATAATAATAATAATAATAGTAATAAATACATAATAATAATAATAATAATAATAATAATAACAATATTTTTATTATATAATTAGAATTATTATTAATATTTATTATTATTATAAAATGCATAACAATAATAATAACAATAATTTAGACAGTAATAAAAACAATTACTTTGCATATAGAACAAATATGATAATAAGTAAAAATAAGTAAGATATATATATATATATATATATATATATATATATATATATATATATATATATTTATTTATTTTTTTTTTTTTCAAAACAACACATTAAGATGTAATTAAATTATTAATAACATTATTTAGCATTCTTAATCAGTGACATGTAATGAATGATGCACAATTGCACAATTCATGATAACAAATATTCATAAAATAAGTGGGGTAAATGAAAAAATTAAATAAAATTAAAAAATACAATTAAATTAAATTAATTAAATTAAATTAAATTGTTCAATTATGTTTAAATGTTTTTTAATCATCTATTTATTTTTGAGATATTATTTTTATTAATATCCCTAAAAAATTCAACAAGAATTTTAATACAGTTATCAAATGCATAATCATAGTAAAATGCATTCACATATTTGATTCAATAGATAGTGTGTGTGTGTGTGGGGTGGGGGGGGGGGGTGTTTCCATTTTTGTTTCACCAAAAAAAAGAGTATATGTGCATTTTCCAAAAACGTGCTGGTGAAGTCAGTGGGACCCAAACTCTACCCCGATCAAACTTTTATAACCACAAGCATTATACCTCCACCCTGAGCAGCATGTGTGTATTCCATCCAGAGACGAAGAGATGGGTGGCTCTGTCAAGCATATGCCCCTGTTTATTTCCATAGGGCATTTAGCAGAACACACCTCTCTATGGGAATCTATCACACACAGCAAAACGAGTCCTCCAAGAGGTCCTTCTCCGAGTTTACATCAACTTCCCAAGCTGACAGCGCACCGCCATTAACAATTAATTATCCGAGACAGCCACTAACAGGCTGGGTATACACAAGCCCTCTGGGAGAAAGAGACAACCCAGATGTCACAACGGACCGCCATGTATAATCCTGCACCTCACAGTATTCACTCACCCACTCCCAGCGGACACTCGCCCAGCGCCAACCAAAACGCTCAAGGTTTGGTCCAAAAAGTCAGAGCGAGAGTTTATGAAAATGAGAAAAGGAGAGAGGGAGAGTGAGGGAGGGTTTGGGGGTATAAAGATCAGCCAGTGTAACATCCTTCAAAAGCTGACATTAAGTATTCAGATGCTACAAAAAAAAAGCAAAGTGTTGGCAATTAAAATAATCAATCTTCCTGGCGACGGTGTACCCAACATCTGTTCAATAAGTCCCTCGCTCTTGGTCTAGCGGGAACGGAGAGGGTAAAAGGGAGGAGAGAAGGTCCACTTTTAGCTGTCCTTCAGTGATGAAAACCCCTCCACCTCTAACACACACACACACACACATGGAGTGGCCGGTCCACGAGGGCCTCATGTCAGATGCTTCTGCTGTGTTGTTTCCTTTGTTATAAATAACAACAGGCCACCTGGACTTCCTCTTCGCACCGGTTTACCGACAATCCCATATAGGAGGGGGGCACTAATGATCCCGCAGGCTATGGGCCTCACCGGCGCCCCACCCTCCACCCGGCTCCCTCGCTCTCCTCATCCTGGGCTAATGGGACGGAGGGGATTCAGGGTAGGAGTGATGAATGACAGAGATGGATGGCTCGGGACAAAGCATGTGCTGACAAGCAGTGAATACGGGGCAACGTTGCAGAAAGGTCAACGCCAGGGAGAGAGAGGAAAAGGGAAAAAGTGAGCCTCGCGTGACTTTCAAAGTTTTCTCTATCGGCTCTCATTCGAAAATGCGTGTGTATCTGTTTGTGTGTGTGTTGGAAAGTTGGAGAAAAGCAGGACAGAAGCTTTGGTTTTGGTCAGTGACCTGTTTCACTTTTTAACGCTCATGTTGGGATTGACATTACGTTTGTTATGTTTAAGGCCCCAGAGAGTTCAGAATTATGAGTGCAACATAATGCATTACTGGTTTTGAAACAAAAATAACGGTATTGTAATAACAAATAAGTTAAGACTCTTTTATTACCTAACCAATTTAAACGGTCACAAAAGATTTGTAAAGCTGTTCATTGGTTCTAGTCAAATCAACAAAGAATCAAGAAAACATTTCAGAAAAAAAGCAAAAAGAGAAAACTATTTTCAAAACAGATAATCAGGAATAGGGGGCGACGTGGTGGCTCAGTGGTTAGCACTGATGCCTCACAGCAAGAAGGTCTCTGGTTCGAGTCCCAGCTGGGTCAGTTAGCATTTCTGTGTGGAGTTTGCATTTTCTCACCATGTTGGCGTGGGTTTCCTCTGGGTGCTCCGGTTTCCCCCACAGTCCAAAGACGTGGTATAGGTAGTAGAGCTAGTGTTTCTTCCCATACTGATAAACTTCCGGTGAACGGTTAATGTGACTTTTTTCCATTTTATACGGTTTCTTTTACAGCATCGATGTTGTAATATAATTAAAATATAATCAGTTAAATAGACTTCAGCATTCATTTAGTTGCTCAAGCGTAAAACGAGATGAAAAGCCATTTACATACACGTGCCCGTCAGGACTAGCAGGCTAGCGCCGAAGCTCCATTGAATATACTGGGGTAAAATAAATGTTCATATTTTAAAGACATGGTGTGGAAAAATGTAATTTAATGCAGTGCTTCTTGTACAATCTGAGACCAAATTAATATTGGATATCACTCAGCCAGTGGAGATCGCTGACTTTTAAAGAAAACAGACCGCAAATGCGCTGATTTTGTAATGGCATACAGTTCACTAGAAGCGCTTGACCCAGGTTACTGACAAATTAAAAGTCCTTCCGCATACTTCTGCATATACTGTACCCTATTGAACAAGCTAAATTGGCCTTAGTGTATATGAGTGTGAAGGTGAGAGTGTATGGTGTTTGCCAGTGCTGGGTTGTGGCTAAAAGGGCATACGCTGCGTCAAACATATGCTGGAATAGTTGCCAGTTCATTCTGCTGTGGCGACCCCAGATAAATGAAGTGACTAAGCCGAAGGAAAATGAATGAATGAATGAATGAATGAATAATAAGGAATATTTATTGCTTCCAAAAGAATCAAGTGACACTGAAGACTAGGCACTTATATAGGTTATATACAGTTATATAGGTTATATACAGTTGAAGTCAGAATTATTAGCCCATTTAAGCTAACTTTTTTTTTCGATAGTCTACAGAAAAAAAACATCATTATACAATGACTTGCCTAATTACCCTAACCTGCCTAGTTATTCTAATTAACCTAGTTAAGTCTTTAAATGTCACTTTAAGCTGTATAGAAGAGTCTTGAAAAATATCTAGTCAAATATTATTTACTGTCATCATGGCAAAGATAAAACAATTTAGTGATTAGAAATGAGTTATTAAAACTATTATGTTTAGAAATGTGTTGAAAAAAGCTTCTCTCCGTTAAACAGATATTGGGGAAAAAAATAAACAGGGGTGCTAATAATTTTTACTTCAACTGTATACAACATATGTAAGCTATAATAAAGAAAGTTATTTAAAACTGTTAAAATATTTAATAATACTATAATATAACAGTTGTTTTTTTAATAAATATATATTACTCCCTCAAATGTAGTATTTGCTTAGCCTATACTGTAATACCAGGTTCAGACTACGTAATATTTTAGTCTGTTATCCACCAAAGCATTTTTAGGCAGCTGAAAAACTCTTGGGCACTTACTGTAAGAGCTTTATTTTCTGCAGCCAAAACTATTTTGTTGCTATGACACAGAATGACAAAGAGTTTTGTTACTAGGAATTAAATTCAGGGATAGTTTGTCTAGTTTGAGCAATATCCATGTATCTTTATTTTTATTCAGTTGTTGTGCTTGTTGTTGTAAAACATGTGACAGAAATGTAGTGACAGTTTGTCCCTAGTGATTGTATGGCTTGCTAAAAAGTGAAAGTGATGTGTTTTTTTTTTTAAGTAATATATGTTTCCAATGAAAACAACTGATAAAAACATGTTTTATTCTCTGTTTCTTTTCACACTATTTGAAAGCTGTGTACTGAACAGTCCTTGTGCTATTGGGCTGCTACAGCATCACAGATTAGACAATTTTTTGCTGCTACATCAAACAGATCATGCAAAAATCTGTTCTGTAGTCTACATATTCTGTAGTCGAAACGTGGCTATTTCAAAATGATACTGTCATTTGAACTTATTTAACAAAGAATCTTAAAAAATGGCCAGGCTGGTTTGAGATTATAAAAAGGCAACTGTAACAGTATTTAATCAGAAGTTAATCAAGTATCAGTATTTTAATCAAGAATGCTTGGTTTGATGAGTCTTAGACGCTTGTGTCAGAAATTGCCAAATATGAAAGCATGGACCCAACCTGACTTGTTTCAAAGGTTCAGACTGGTGGTGGTTTTATAATAATAATAATAATAATTCCTTAGATTTATATAGTGCATTTCTGAACACTAAAAGTGCTTTCCACATTGAGGGGAATCTCCTCATCCACCACCAGTGTGCAGCAACCACCTGGATCACACGACGGCAGCCATATTGCGCCAGACCACACACCACACACCAACTAATTGGTGGAGAGGAGACTCTTCCCAAGACATCCCCAATTATGATATGGAGATGGTTAGGAGGCCATGATGGACTGAGGCCAGTGGGCAAATTTGACCAGGATGCCAGGGTTCTCGAAGGACTTCCTGGGATTTTTAATGACCACAGAGAGTCAGGACCTCAGTTTTGCATCTCATCCCCATCACTATACTGGGGCGTTAGGACCCACACAGACTGCAGGTTGAGTGCCCCCTGCCAGTCTCACTAACACCACTTCCATCCAGGTACTGACCGGGCGCAGCCCTGCTTAGCTTCAATGGGTGACCATGTGAGAGTTGCAGAGAGCTAGCTGCTGGTTAGCTTAATAACAGTGTGGTTTATATTTTCTTGGCATACTATGTGACCCTTAGTACACTCAAAAAAATATTTATTTTTTTTACTTGTTCAAACTGCCTAATTAAAATGAGCTGAAACAACACAATTCTTGAGATTTCATTGGGACAACTTAATTTTTTTTATGTTCAATCCACATAAATTTGTTAGCATTGTTTAAACACCACTGTAAACCTAACTATTGCTGCTGATCATGCCCATTCCTATATGACCACATCATACTCATAAGGATGGCTTTTTCGAGCGGTATAATATGCATGTTACTAAGCTCAAATCATCTCAAACTGGTTTCTTAAACACGACAATGAGTTCACTGAACTAAAAAGGCCAGCATAAACCAGATCAGTCTAATAGAGCATTTTAAAAGTGACCTATTATGTCCCTTTTTACAAGATGCAAAATAAGTCTTGGATGTCCCTAGAGTGTGAAGTTTCAGCTCAAAATACGCAACAAATTATATTTTTTAACTCTTTGAAACTGCTCCTTTTAGGCTTTGGTTCAAACCGTGCCCTTTTGGTGACTGTCACTTTAAATTCAAATGAGATTGTGCTCCTGTCTCTCTTTTATAATGTCTTTTAGTCTATAACATTATCTTCAGCAGGTATGCTGCAAAAACTCTTATGGCAGATGTGTGCTTCTCACTCAGGGCTGTCTATGCAAATGAGGGAGAGATTGTCACTAATAGGCTGTGCTTTCATCCTCTGATGACACTTACAAAGGAAGAATGTCAATCAAAAGTGTTTCCTCAGACAGTTTTTATGAAGTGTAATCATATAAAAAATGAATTAATACATTTTTACCATTAGCTTGCTATATTCACACAATGTTGCCACATAATTGTGTTTAAATTATTTATTAAATTAAATTAAATTATTTTTGCATACTAACTCTACTTTAATGGACCAAAATATTTTAGAAACATTTCCAGCAGCTAGTTGAATTTATATCATGACCACTTAAGGCCATTCTAAAATGGTGTACCTAATAAAGTGGCCAGTGAGTGTACTCACTCAGGGCTGTCTAAACTAATGAGGGAGAGATCGTCACTAATAGGCGGTGCTTTCCCCCTGTTGACGTGTACAAAGGTAGATTGTCAATCAAAGTGTTTCCTCAGACTGTTTTTATGAAGTGTAATCCTAAAAACTAATGAATTATCATTAAAAAAAAATTATTAATACATTTTTACCATTAAAAGCTTGCTATATCTACACAATGTTGCCACACAATTGGCAACACTTATAAAAGCGATTTTTTTTCATTATAAGTCTACTTAAATGGACAAAAATATTTAAGAAACATTTCCAGCAGCTATTTAAGTCTATATCATGACCAGTTAAAGCCTATGTCATTCTAAAGTGATGTACCTAACAAAGTGGCCAGTGAGTGTACATTATATTCAAAATATAAATATATAAATATTTTTAACTTCTAACAATTTGCATTCTGTATAACGAAATCTTTTTTATCAGCCTAAGAAACTAAGCCATTAAGTAAAATATATTACTGACCCATTACGTATGTTAAATACATTAAAATCCCCAAATCCATGAAGGTTAATACAGGCAAACACAATAGCACACCAATAGAAGAACACAGCAGCGTTCATTATTTTTCCAGCATAATGCGCACACTGTGGATTGAAACGTTCATATGGGTATCACTTGGCCTCAAAACAAACCCCCTGGAACAATAGCTCTGATCTACTTTTGAACCAGTGCCAGAGGCCTATTTTTTGGGGGTGCATGTATGAGCATGTTCTGATAGTTCCAGGTTAAAGGAGGCACTCGGAGAAAGAAAGAGAGAGAGGAAAAAAAAATAAAAAAAGCTCCCTCAGCTGCAGTGCCCACAAAAGGAGGATCGGTGACTGCTGCTGCTCAAAGCACAAAGAAAGCGTTCAATTATGATGTGTCTGCATCTGCTGGAACATCCAGGCGTGAGCGTCTAGTTGCCGTCCCACAGGATCAAACCTGGCAGATCTGCCCAGAGCCAGGCATTGGGTAGCCAGAGCTGATTTAGCAGTGTGTATGTGTGTGTGTGTGTGTGTGTGTGTGTACATAGGTGTAACGTGCTCACGCTACATGCTCACATCACACCAGGGACGCTTGTACACTGCCACGCTCTCTTCCACTGCCAGTGACCCTCCATGCACAGCTCCCCATGGCTCCCCTTTTCAGCACGCTGTTTCTAATCCAAAACAAATGATCTCAGGAAAGAACAGGGCGACGTGCGGGGGGGAGGGAGTGGGGGAAGAGACAAATAAAGGGAAAAAAAAAAAAAAAAACGAGAGCATTATCACCTTGGCCAAGCATCAGGAGCTTAAAAAGAGAGAGAGAGGGAGAGAGAGAGGAAGAAAAGAAGGTCTATGGGCAAATTCATCTTCTCCCCTGCTACAATCAATCTCTGGCCAAAAGAAATACACAATAACTAGGCAGGAAGAGGCCAAGATTTATGGGCCTGAGACATCTCCACTGACCAGCAACCACCTCACCCCATTCTGCTCTCTCTCTCTCTCTCTCTCTCTCCCTCTCTATCCGCAGCCCTTCCTCTCCTCTCCTTCCCCCCATCCACCCCCCAAACACTTACAATGATGTACTGTCTCCGCCGACTGTTTTACAAGTACATTAGCTTTATTTAATGAGATCAGCAAGTCATTTAACAGATGCATATGGAGCACAAGGCGAGAGACGCCCACTTACTCAAGCGCTCTTTTATGTTGGAAAGTACATTTCGGATCAGATGTTCTGATGCATGAAAATGTGAACGTGACCCTTCAGTGAAAAAAGGGTTGAGGAGAAAAGAGGATGTTTTGTATACGGACGTGAGATTTATGGTATGTTTGGCCTGATGTGTGCTCAGCAGACCTGCTCACATGGAGGAAGTGCAACTCGACGCTCTGAAAGCAAGGATTATTTGAAAGGACCAGGTTTGACTGCAGACACAGGGTCTTTTTTAGGGGCATCTGCATCAAGACTGTTTTAGCAAACAAAGTCTATGAGTCAAAACACATTTTAGTTGAGCAAATTAGACAAAAATGATCACTTATAATAATAATAAATAATATTAATAATAAATGAAAAGCTAAAACTGGCTGAAACTAACAGCAGTCATTGAAAAACTAGAACAAAATATTATTAGCAAAAATAATATCATTTTCAGAACTAATAAGCACTCATTCGGTGGTGGAAAATCTCACTCATGCTGTTAGAGAATTGCCTGTAGATGCGCTTTGACTGAAAAACACATTTTCTTTCATTTGCCAAAAAAGAGAGAAAGAAAAAAGTAAACTAGGCATGTTTAACTGCATACATGATCTGTAATATGAAGGACTTTTATTCATTAAAGGTGCAGTATGTAAGTTTGACATCCAGTGGTTGAACTAGGTATTGCATTCCTGGATCAAAACAAACACAAGCAGAGGTTGCCAGATTGAGGACCAACAGGAGCGAGTGTTCTATATAAAAGCAACGGCATGCCATAGAAGGAATATTTTTTTCATATTAAAAGGAGTTTTTGTTCTAACAAACACCTCAAATTGATAGTAAACTGTCATTGATCACCTCAGGTGCACCTCATGCGCTTTATTCAGTGTTAAATGTTAACAATGTGAGTTTGAATGCCATTTTACATGACATTTATTGCCATACTATTGAAAGCAGCAGCAGAAAGTTCACCTCAGATCTTGAAAATAAAATAAACCGTTTGAAATTGAACTTCTGAACTGTTACTCAAAACCAACACATCTGAGTGATTCAGCATGTACATTTAACAATGTTAAAGAGGTTTAATATGTATAAATTAGATTTTAAACCTCACCATTTCGTGAGTGAGTGCATATTCTGTGCTTCTGAATGGCTGTTTTTAAATTTCTGTTGTGTTTCGTCTGATGCAAACAGCCAAATTGCTTATCACTGCAAATCTCCTCACGTAGCGTGTTGTTAGGACACGGGGTTACAATGTAGCCTGCTCACCTAATGTTTACGTTTATAATATTTATATTAATAAATGTAACCTGCTCACTTAACGTTTACGTTCGTAAAATTTATATCATTTTCTATATAATAAACTCATGTGGAACTCTAAACCTTTGTGTCTCATTTCGGAGTCTACGCATGTTCTCTGGAGGTCACATTTCGGTCACAGACACATGCTTTAAGAGCCTTTCTGAATGAATGAATGAAATATGTGTTTTTCTGACCAGGCAACCTGGGGTGCTGAAATATAGTTGGCTAAAGTGGCAGTGGGCAGGTTAAAAGAACCAAAACAAAGACAGCATTCCAGCACGTAACACACATTTTCAAAGCAGAATAACTGACTTTAGCATTGTTTCACAGATAAACAAGTATGTTCACTTGGCATGTTTCTTAAATATCTGCAAACATATTATGGTAATTGCATGCATTAGAAGAGTCAAAAACTTACAAACAACAACTTTAAAGTTGCATTTGGGTGGTTTTGAATTCACTGTTTATTAAAACAATTATTTAAAAAAATATGTAATCTGTGCAAACATTGGACATGTTCTGTTATATATATTGTATGTATTGTATGTATAAATATTTATATAAATAGAAACATAAATAAAAAAAAATTAAAATAAACTAAAATAAACTCAGTAATGAAGGCATCTAAACTGTACAGTTTACATCAATTATATATATATATATATATATATATATATATATATATATATATATATATATATATATATATATATATATATATATATATATATATATGTTAACATTTATATGACTTAAAAATAGCCAACACCTGATTAACTTCAAGTCTGTGTAAAATTTAAATATCCAATGAAAAATCCAAATTTTTTTGTGAATCAACACAATTCTAGAGTGTTTTTTTTTTTTTTTTTTTTTTTGAAGGGACAACCTTTTTTATGTTCAATGTACTTAAATTTGCAGTTAATTTAATCGATTTGTGTTTGGGACAACATGCAGGAATAAACATTTACAGTGTTTATTTGCAATAGTGTTACTCTTTAAGTGAACAATTATTCGTGAACAATTATTCAATTAATGAAAGTTAATCCACTGAATTTGTAACTTATTATTAATATTAATATTTTTTGGTAATCCAATCAAACCTTCAATCAAAGTTTGACTATTTTCTTTTACGTTTGGAGTGATGACACATCAACATACTGATATAAAAGTCTCAGCAACTTCTGATTCATGTAGACTTTAAATAAAGTTAAGGTAACACATATATATGTATATATATATATATATATATATATATATATATATACACACACACACACACACACACACACACACACACACACACACACACACACAATTTTTTTAAAACCATTTTAAGGTCCAAAATATTATTTACTGTCATCAAGGCAAGGATAAAATAAATCAGTTATTAGAGATGAGGTATTAAAACTATTATGTTTAGAAATGTGATGAAAAAATCTTCTTTCTGTTAGACAGAAATTGGGGGAAAAAATAAACAGGGGGCTAATATTTCTGACTTCAACTATATATATATATATATATATATATATATATATATATATATATATATATATATATATATATATATATATATATATATATATATATATATATATATATATATATATATATATATATATATATATATATATATATATATATATATATATATATATATATATATATATAGTGTGGTTTGATTTTAGACTGGTTTAAACTCCTTCATAGCAACAGTGAAATTTACAAATGTTTAGTGACTATACGTAGTAGATCCATGTGTATCTATCTCACCAAATTAGGACAGAATTTGGACATAGGACAGTATATAGGACAGTCAGGTATTTTTTTTTATATACATATTATTGCATATGGTCCTTGATTTCTATTAAAATATCAATTGATTGTGCGGAATTAAATCATACTTTTAATTAAATCCTCCTGACAAAGACAGGAGCTGATAATTACTCAATTTAAACAAATGAAAGTGACAAAAATTATATGAGCTTACATATGATTAATTAAGATGTTCCTAGCTCCTAGTATGTGTCATTCACATACTCTGTCTTTGTACGCTGGGAAAATGTAATAATTAAGTGGTATTTTTCATAAGGGTGTCAATTTAAAGTAGCATGATTAACTATGAAAAAAAGATAAAAGTGAACAATTAATCATGACCAAATAAATTCCATAACAAGAAAGTAATACTCTTACGTTTTGCAAATCCATAGCAATCTCTGGACATTAGAGGGAACAGAGTTCACACAAGTCAGCAATGCATAAGACAATGAAAAAAATGCCCTCAGGACACTTTTATAAGATATTAATCAAATATTAAACTTAATTGTTTGCATTTGTTCAATTAAACACTTTTTTTTTTGTTTCACAGTACACTAACTCGTGAATTTTTTTTATGTTTTCATATACAACAGTTTTAAAGTGTGGGTGTCACAACATCCTTCATATTTTTTTCAGACATAATTATGCTGATTTCCTGCTAAATAAATATTTTGAAAACAGCAATAATAAACCAGCAGGCACAGGACGTCAACATTATGTCAGATTGATGTTGTATCCCAATGTGGGGAAGTTATTTTTTATTTGGAAATTAAAATCGTGTTGACGTTAGAACCCAATGTCACACCAACAGCAGTGTCCAACATCCAACCTAAAGTCATCGTCCAATGATGTTACAGTTTGAAGTTGTGTGGACGTTACCACTATGACGTTTAGATTTAGGTTGCCATACCTGACGAATAAATATCAGTATTTGATGTCAATATGATGTTGGTTTATGATGTTGGCTCAAAGTGCCAATTTTGGTCACTTTCCAACACAACCTAAAATCAACAAAATATCAATGTCATTTGATGTCATTATTGGACGTCAAAATAAAGTTGTCTTTAGATGCTGGCTTGGTTGTCTTTAGATTTTGGTTATCTGACATCACGACCTAATCTAACCTAATATTAACATCTTATGACATACAGTAGTGCCTGCTGTAAATTATTAAAGTGTAATGTTTTTGTGTTCAGCTGAAACTTTTTCTGCTGAAACTTGAAATTGTACCAGAAATCTTTTCTGGTACAATTAATTACAAACTTCTTCATAGTTGCTTTTAGTTATCGGTTTAGATAGATTTAATGCCATTCCTAAAATAAAATAATAATAAAATAAAATAATTGTGAAATCTACTTAAAATATAATACTTGAGTTTAAATAATGTAATCAAAAAACAATCAAAAAACACATTAAATATAAATTTAATCTTAGCTGCAAAACCTGAAATTCTGCAATTGCTAAAAAATTAAATTAAATTAAATTAAATTAAATTAAATTAAATTAAATTAAATTAAATTAAATGAAATGAAATGAAATGAAATGAAATGAAATGAAATTAAATTAAATTAAATTAAATTAAGGTGACGCAGTGGCGCAGTAGGCAGTGCTGTCGCCTCACTGCAAGAAGGTCGCTGGTTCGAGCCTCGGCTAAGTCAGTTGGCATTTCTGTGTGGAGTTTGCATATTCTCCCTGCGTTCGCGGGGTTTCCTCTGGGTGCTTCGGTTTCCCCCACAGTCCAAAGACATGTGGTACAGGTGAATTGGATAGGCTAAATTGTCCGTAGTGTAGGAGTGTGAATGAGTGTGTATGGATGTTTCCCAGAGATGGGTTGCAGCTTTAATTAAATTAAATTAAATTAAATTAAATTAAATTAAATTAAATTAAATTAAATTAAATTAAATTAAAATCTGTATAAATATACTTGTGTTCAAATAATATAAGGAAAGAAAGAAACACACAAAAAACTGAAATCCTGCAATTGTTAAAATAAAAAAATAAAAAATTTAAATAAAATTAAAAATAAAAAATTAAATTAAATTAAAAAAATAATTAAATTAAATTAAAACTTGTATAAATACACTTGTGTTCAAATAATATAAACAAAACACACAAGCAAACAAACAAACAAATAAACAAACAAACAAACAAACACATAAAATATAAACTTTTGCAGAATTTATGTGAATCTCAGCTGTGAAACATCAAATCCTGCAACATCACGAATCAAACATTTCTGTTTTTTTTTAAAAAAAATGATCACCAGTCATCTTCACTGACAACTTGTGCATCAATCCTAATAATGTTCCACCAATATCTGAAGCTTGGATTTCCCTGCTGCTTTCTTCAACGCTGATACTGTAGGTGTACAATGAAGCCCTATAAAGAGCTATTGAGTCATTCTGACAGCATATAAAAACGTACAGCAGAGTAATACAAACAACAGGATAAGCCAAAGCCCTCATTGGCTTTGTGTGTATGTGTGTGTGTGTGTGCGAGTAAGTGTGTATATTTCCCAAAGCCCCAGAGATCAGGAGAGAACAGCTCCGGCACACAGAGGTAAAAATTCATTTCTTGAGAGCTATATATCAAGCGGTATTTGTTTAATGAGTGCTCCTGCGGAAAGATGTATAGAACATGTCAGGCGTCCACTTGCAGTGCGTTCTGGGATACAGATAACATCACAGAATGTGACCACTCACTCTGTCTCAACGCCCCGTCCGCTTTATCTCCCTCTTCCCCGGCCCATTATAAATGAGAGGCTATGGGAGAACACGGAACAAAAATAATGGAGGAGGGAGGGGAAAAAAGCCTCACCAGCACTCCTGTAACCTCAACCAAAACAAACAAACAAAAGAATCAACTGCGACCGACCCGGATGGACATTTCGCTTAAACATTTATTTATCTGTCAAACAATGTTTTTAAAAAGTACTCAAAAATTACACTCAAGTGAAGGCAGAGATGCTGAGTAAAATAGGTTTAATTATATCCGTCTGAAAATATACTTGAGTAAAAGTTTAAAAAGTACAGCTTTAAATTGTAGTTTGGAATTTAAAAAGTCAAAGTACCCTAGCAAATCGAGCTGGACAATATGACAAAAAACTTATATAACTATATAAACCATCTTATCATGATATAACACGATATAGGTTTCTGTAAATTCAATTAATATATATTTATTGACCACATGTAAAGGACTATTTATTGTTTTAAATTTTAAAGTATATTCTCGGAAACACACACATTAATATGTGATCATATGCTTCACTATATTTAGAACTTCAGGGCAAATGTTTAATTACTATCAATCAAATAGACGAATTACCAGTTTGTAAACAGCCAGGATGCACGCAGCGAGGTTGCAGAAAAAAAAACGGGAGCACTAGCATTTACAGCGAGGGAATGACATTTGATGGGGTACAGAGGTTGTTGTTGTCTTAGAGATAAGTTATATTGATTACATATTATATCTATTATTTACATAATGCTTTCAGCATATTATAACAGCTTGTCACCCAGTGATAAGTACAGTTATTCGGCAAAATTAACGTTAAAGTAAACGGCGTTCGTCTGACAGGTCCATTTGCGATAGCACCCTCCCAATGGATATTGGATAAGACGTAATGGCCAAGCATCCAGCCAGTCCAGATACAACTATCTCATTGAAACTCCAAGTGATTTTACAAGAGAGAAGTTAAAGGCCTACAAGTCTTTGGATGCCAACAATTGTGTTCTATGTGGTCATGTGCAAGAAATAATGTTCCATGATTACCAGATTCAAAACTTTGTAGTGCTAAAAACTGAGGTTCTGCCTAGCCAAAGACAAGGAAAGAAAACGGAGCTATACAAGGCCTGGGTAATCATCAGCAAGCAGAACAACTGCATTTTGACAGTGAATTGCACCTGTATGGCAGGGTTTGTGAACTTACATTTTTACATTTCATTCTAAGCATTCAGTTTCCACAGTTTAATTTATCACATTTAACTGTTTTTGCTGAAATCATTGCTGCAATCAAAAACGAGTATGATTGTGTTTGATTCAGCATAGCGGGAACGTACCTGGTATGAAATGAGAACTGCAGAGTCAAGCATTTTTAATTAGGTCCTCACTCCATTCAGCTCTTCTGATGGCTGTTAGCCAAAGACATCTGCGGTTGGCAAGCAAGAACATTTTCACAGTATGTCTGATAATATTTTTTTTTTTCCGGAGAAAGTCTTATTTGTTTTTTTTGTTTTTTCGGCTAGAATAAAAGCAGTTATTCATTTTTTAAACACCATTTTAAGGTAAAAATTATTAGCCCCTTTAAGTTATATTTTAGTTTAGATAGTCTACAGAACAAATCATCGTTATACAGTAACTTGCCTAATTAACCTAACCTGCCTAGTTAACCTAATTAACCTAGTTAAGCCTTTAAATGTCACTTTAAGCTGTATAGAAGTGTCTTGAAAAATATCTAGTCAAATATTATTTACTGTCATCATGGCAAAGATAAAATAAATCAGTTATTAGAAATGAGTTATTAAAACTATTATGTTTAGAAATGTGTTGAAAAAAATCTTCTCTCCGTTAAACAGAAATTGGGGAAAAAATAAACAGAGGGCTAATAATTCTGACTTCAACTGTATATATACATACATACTGTATATGTATGTATACAGTTGAAGCTGTATGTGTACCATAGTGATCTGGTAGTGTTTGCTTTGCTTTGGTTATTTCGGGGTTAATTATTGTGATATCCCAATTGCAATAGAGAAATATATCTCTGTAGACTGATGACATTTCATGCCGTTCAGGCTTATAATCTTAAAATGTAAGCAAAAATGACCTGTTTTGTCACCATTTTAGACATAACACTAGAGAATCATTCAAATACTAGCTCTAAAGTGAAATTGGTGAAGTTCTGCTGTTCTGTGAAAGCTGCAGATGTGAATGAATGGCGGAAGAAAGTAGTTCCTCATACAAAAGGTGTGTCTCTTGAGACTCTTCGTGTTTGGTTTTCTTTTTTTTATATACATGATTATGCCTCCGAACTGTTGTATAAACGCAAGTACAATATGGATGTATATCGTCACTGGTGGAGGACACTAAGGCACTCGGCCTGCAGCCTCGAGCCAATGCACACCTCCATCCAGTGCCAATATACAGCCATATTGCACTGCTACGAGTGTGATATTGCTCATATATCACTAAATAAAATGCTAAATGTTAACATTGTACTTTCAAGATTGCAGCTTTCTCACAATTCTGTTATTTATGTGTCTGTCTGCAAAATGTATGTTACTGTAAATAATGTATGTTGTGACAACAAAATAAACAACTTTTTATTTAGATCATTTGATATATATTGTCATATTGCAGAGCCATACCAGCATTTAAAAAAGCGTTATCATATGGAATCATCATACAATGCAAAATAAATATCACTTTAATGAAATTTTGAGGAATGTGTTATACAAACATACAAAGTTTAGATAAAAGGGGAAGACAACAAATGCTACGGCAAAGATTAAAAAAAAAAGTTCATACATCAACAATTAAAAAAATGTAGTGGAAGAAAAAAAAAATACCATAACTTTAATATTGCCATAATCTTTTACACAGATTGTTTATTTATTTGTTTATTTATTTATTTAATTAGTTAGTTAGTTATTTAGTTAGTTAGTTAGTTAGTTAGTAAGTTAGTTATATAATTTTTATACCATTTTATACCTTTACTTCTTTTAAGATCACAAATTATGATGCCAACGGTGCCATCACAATACTCTGTGAAACGTGTCGTGATGTGCAAACCCAGTGAAAAATGAGCCTTGTTTGTGGTCATCCTTTATCGGTTGAATCTGTTGGACTGGTGTTGTGGTGAACCTGCTGTTCGGCATGCTTAACTAACCTGTGCTCGTCCTCTGGCAGCTCTTTGCTCCTTTTAAGTTATGGAAATGAGATGCAAGAGGCGGACGTGGGGGTAATTAATTGTAACTGGAAGGATAATGTTGGCCTGTCAGGGATGTCTGTGCGTTGTGTAACATTTTTTAAGGGAAATGTGTTCAAACTGGGAGGATCTGCTGCCATTCTGTCTTAATTGCGGTGCAGTCGGAATGCTAAAATCCTTTTCTGCCTGTTTTATTTTTTTCAGCCCCCTACTCCTTTTTATCCATCTTATTCTTCTTGTCATCGTATTTATTGTGTTTGTAAACATCTTACATGCAGAAATTATCAATGGGCATAAAGACCGAGAAATTGTAGCATAAGTGCAAGTGTGCAAAAAATTAAAACACACCATTACATTACACACTACTGTACATGACAAAGCTAGAAACACACATTTATTGTTAGTAGATTGTTTATTTGATATAATAACCTCAACTACAAAATGTTAATAACAATGATAATTCCAAAATAACAACAACAATAATGATGTTGTTAATAATATTAATAATAATAATAA
>LR812525.1:56038306-56113306 GCA_903798195.1 Danio kyathit
ATTACGTCTGAGAGATTACTGCAAATTCCCTACTCATCTATAATGATGTACTGTAATCAAACAGCAATAAATTTAGTTAAATTGACAAGCTTACATAAAGTGTAGTGCGGATATAAAATACCCCATTTATTTACCATAGGCTGTTAAACAAACAGAAATGGTAGAACGCGATGACATCAGTAATATGCAAATTAGCGTATGACGTAATAGGGCATTACACATTACAGTCTACTAATACTCTAATGAAAATTAGTTGGCATGTAGTTGCAAAGTACAGTAACTTATAATAAAAAAAAAGGTAGGGACCAGCTAAATAAAGTGATACCGGACAAATAAAAATATTATTTTTTTTATATTTACTGTTGGTAAAATGTGAAAGCTCCCTCATTCCCATAAACAGCAATTGTCCCAACTAATCCAAAGCTCCAAACATTCTCAAAACAGACTTCCATGTCCATTCAATATTGTATTCATGGGAATATTATCAAGCTACAGGAATACTGGTATGTGCACAGAAAACAAAAATAATGACTTTATTCAACAGCTTCTTATCTTCAGTGTCAGTATAGGGCACGCATTCACAAGCTCCTTGTACTTAATAATAAAGGCTGATTTATACTTCTGCATCAAACGCACGTATCGCGGTCGCATACCCCACGCCATGGCTGATGTCAATGCTTATGCGCACTTCTCAAAAAATGTACCTACACATCGCAACGAGGCATAGTGCAAGCTCTGTGATTAATCGGCAAGGTAGCTGTGACAAATGTGGGCGGTGCTGAGAGCCACGAGTCAGATGAAGCGAGTGTTTACAAGAGTCCCGTGAAGGAGCTCTAGATAGAAACTTTTGTTTTGTGTTTACCTTATGTTCTCTTTACCTTAAAGTTGTTGCACGTCCACTGGTTCTCCCCTCTGAATGAGCGAGTTTTAGTCACTTGTACATTAAGGTTGCATTCAGAAAAAAGCAAAACACCTGCGAAAAAACTTGGCACAGAGGAACATAAAAACCTAATGCCAGCTAGGGCCAGCTAGTGTTATTGCAGAGCAACTCAAACAGCGTGCAGAAGTATAAATGCACGATATGCACAAGGCAGGCGCCATGGGTCACGCCGATCACTCAACGCAGAAGCATAAATCAACCTTTAGCCCCTTTCACACAGTGATACCGGTAAATATCCAGAAAATTACTGGAACGACTTTACCGGTATATCCAATTAGTGCTGTTCATACAGGCACAGACGTTCCGTAATTTTTCCAGAAAAGACCATTCGCACATCCATTCCAAAATACCGATAAATTCTGACATCATTAACCAGAAATGAGCTGCGCTTGTATTTGTAAACATAGAAGGGGTCAGGCTTTGTTGATGGTTTCACTTTTATTTAAAGCTTTAGCATTCATGCACCTGCTTCGTGAGACATCCAAAGGCAGAAACGTGAACCGCAGCTATATGTTTACACATTTGACTACATTACAAATGATGTAGATGGATAAGTATTGTAAACAACTTCAATGAAAACATATGGAGGAACACTTTCAGATGTCGAGATGTACATAATATGTGTGTGCGCTGGTGCTCACCGGCTGCTTCACATGCACACGTGTCAAGCAACTGAAGCAGAGCTTGAAGGCATTAAGTTGGCATTAAGAAGGAACATAGAAACGTTATCTGACTAACATCTAGCAGCTAAATGTGTCTGGAAACATATTTAAAGGCTTTTAGTTTCATAAACCGAGTGTATGTGAATGCGCCTGATTGTTCTGATTGGCTAAAGAAGATGTCTCACGTCAGCGTGTTCTAGACTCTTTCCGGTAATTTTCCTTCTGCGTTCACACATTTCGCCAAATTACAACTTCTCTTTCCAGAAAATTGCAGCAACAAATTTACTAGCATTCTCAAAAAGGACCTGTTCACACATACAGACTTTTCCGGAAAGTTGTCTGTAATTTTCCGGAAAGGTCTGTATGTGTGAAAGGGGCTAATAATAGCCGAAATTTCATTCTTGGGTGAACTAACCCTTTAACGTCACATCAAACTGGAAACAATTTTAGTTCTAGGAACGCCATTATTGGAAACTAAATTAGCTCATACTTAAAGGGCACCTAGGTTACCCCTCTTTCCAGATTTAATACAAGTCTTTTGTGTCCCCAGAATGTGTCTGTAAAGTCTCAGCTCAAAACACCCATCAGATTATTTATTATAGCTTTCACTAGTTTGTATTTTATAGCTCTCAACAGCTTTTTGCTGCTTTTTGTGTACTGGGCCTTTAAGGCTAGTCCTCCCCTCCCACAGTTCCCACTTGCCTGTCAGCGTGCCTCAGTCTCCGCCATCGGCTGCCTCAGACAACTGATAGACATAAAGGAAGAAGATCTCACGTAACGTTTGTTGAAGCGTCTTCTTTTATAATTGTACTGACATGCGGCTGTGATGAAGTAAATCTGAAGTAAATCGCTGTAATTTATTACAAACATGCACTGTTTTAAAACATTTTAAACTTGTAAAACTCACTCTTGATCACATTTGATGATGATTGATGATCCTAGCAAACTGAACAGATCCTTTTTTCCTGGTTGCTTTGCGCACGTCCTGTCTTGTTGATATGATTATAAGCGTTACTACAGAGACATGTTAATATGCAGCTGTCAATCAATTCTGTGGGCAGGGGGGAACACACTCCTACATCAAGTTGCGGTTGGTCTTAAAACTGCTTCAATTGGTCCACCATTTTTATGGTGTTAAATTGAAAAAAAAAGGACTGGGTGTGTTTATATCACCCCAATATGAGGGTCTATACACTATACTTACACATGTGTCTGTCCAAACAGCTTGAAAAGTAGATTTTTCACCATAGGTGCCCTTTAAGATCAAAGCATGACAGGAATTACACTGATCTATGTGTATGCTGACTACACAAATGACAAAATACATTCCATACAAACTACTGGTGTAGAATTTACAGGAAAAAGAAACTAGCACAGCTTTGACAATAACATCCTTCATCCACAAGTTGTTGAATTGTTGAATGCAGTTACTAGTAGTGACTGTGTGAAGTCAAACAGTGAAATTAGAACTTCTGGAACCAAAGTTGGTGTTTAGTTCCTCTAATTGAGTTCCTTTTCACTACTCTGTCTGTAGGCCTCTACTGCAGCCCACACAAAAACATATTTAGATCAAAACTTAATTTCCACTATAAACCACTTTAAGGTTGACAATAAATACAAAGGGTTCTTGATGGAACCATTGATCCCAATTAATTTATTTTTTAAGGATGTTGGACGTTCATAAGCATGAAGACTGGCTTTCCAGAGTTGAGCAATGGTTTTGCAGTGGAAACACCTAAGAGTGGGAATCTACTACAAGAGATTATGGCTATTATTTGTCTTAATTTACTCTCTGCTCCTAAATGTTGGGCCCTGCACTCCCTGCAGGATAAAGACGTCCCCTGTAGGTTGGACCTCCTACATGTGCAATGGGTTTTTATTGACTGTGAGAGAGAGTTGATCCGTGTGGGCCGTGGAGAGGAGGGGTAGCCCCTGGGTCTCACCGATCCAAACGGATGTCACATAGCAAGAGAAGACTCTAATAACGGCTCTCCCGGGACCCTTCTGGGCCTGGCGGACCGACGCATGTGCACACACATACATAGGCCAGCCTCATATTCTCTCTCTAATGTCTCCCTGCCTGCTAGCCATAAACACTCACTGTCCTAACCTTCTCCAAAGGCCCCAAAATACCTCCGTTCTCTCATGGAAACGTCTAGCGGTGACAGATTCCAGTGGATAACGGCCCTACAGAGACCAACCTTTGCTTAATTAAAATAATGTAGCTTCTTCATCCTATTATACTCAAGACTTTCTCTCCTCCTGTTCCATTATTCTGTCACAAGGGCTCAACTGTCCACCAGGATCCTACGTGACTCAACAAGGTCCAAACATCATTGCTCAGAGACATTAGACTCAAATGCACACCTCTCAGCGTGAGACCTGGCGCCCAGAAGGCAACGTTTAGACCATCTGTCAGTCAAGCCACCAAGTCTCTTTTTTTGCACGTCTCTCTGTCTTTAGCGGACGAGCTCTCCTTCTTGTCATAGTGTCACTGTTCATTGAGTCATCCTCACTCTGTGCCATGTCAATGGGCCCCTTTTGTTGCACGCCTCCTTTTTGACTCGGGCTAATGCAAACTAGTGGAAGTGCATAGTGACACAACACAAGGTGACAGAGGAAATAAGTGCCATGGCCAGCATGAGGATTGGGGACAGGGAGAGGTGTCATACAATGAGTTGTCTAGTATACATGGCAACTTCTGCAACCGTGGGTAAGAAAAAGGGTTGGATTTTGACCAGAATGACGGACAAAAAATGCAAAGAAAGACGAAGAAACAACAACTGTACACAGCAAAAAAATCTGTGTACATTTAACTCAATTTCAGTTTAACTTAACACTCCTTGGGTGTACATATGACTCCCTCCATTTTGGAGTTTAAATAACACTTTCTAAAGTGTGAAATTTGTACATTACTCTCGGAGTTAATTTTAACACAGTAAGAGTTTATTCTTACATCGAACTGAAGTGTGTGTTACCCTTCAAAGTGTTAATATATTACCTTTTTTCCTATATTATCAATTGGTGTGTGTGACAGATAACAGTGATCAAATATGTTTGCATTTTAAAATGCAACAAGACATGTTTCAAGTTTAAGTAAAACATACTGGTTTGATCTGATACTTTGGTTTCATCTGAGAAATATCGCCAAATTGCGAAGTATGCTATCCATATCAGATGCAGAAAAGCTAGTTCATGCTTTCATGACTTCCAGGCTGGACTACTGTAATGCTCTGTTTGCTGGTTGCCCAGCATCCTCTATTAACAAACTTTAGCTAGTGCAAAATGCAGCTGCCAGAGTTCTTACCAGATCTAGAAAATATGATCATATCACCCCAATTGTATCCTCCTTACAGTGGCTGCCTGTTAAGTTTCGTATTGAATTTAAAATATTACTCCTTACCTATAAAGCTTTAAATAATCTAGCTCCTGTTTATCTAACCAACCTCCTGTCTCGCTACAACCCAACTCGCTCTTTATGATCTCAAAACTCAGGGCTTCTGGTAGTACCTAGAATATCAAAGTCGAGTAAAGGAGGCCGAGCCTTCTCATTTATGGCCCCTAAACTCTGGAATAGCCTTCCTGATAATGTCCGAGGCTCAGATCTTCCATGTGAAGCTGCTTTGACACGGTCTACATCAGGGGTGCTCAACCCTATTCCTGGCGATCGACCTACCTGCAGTTTTCAGTTGCAGCCCTTATCAAACACACCTGCCTGTAATTATCAAGTGCTCCTCACGTTCTAAATAATTGGTTCAGGTGTGTTTGATCAGGGTTGGAGCTGAAATTACCTGGAAGGTCGATCGCCAGGAACAGGGTTGAGCACCCCTGGTCTACATTGTATAAGCGCTATACAAATAAAGATGAATTGAATTGAATTGATCACTGTTGGAAAGAACCGGTTCGAGTAAAAAAAAACTGGACTTCCCATCACTAGTGGGAAATACACTGCATATTGGGTTAAAAGTTTAACACTGAAAAAAAAAAACTCTTAAACATATGCTCTTTCACACTCGTGGATTAAAATGTACTCTGGTTTTAACACTGAACAACACCAAAGAAATCACACTGTATATTTAACACTGGAATTTTTACTGTGTAGTGGATAGAAACTTGTTCGGCTACTTCAATACTTCACAATGTATAGAGAGGATATCAATGTATTATAATTTACTTTCCAACATTTCATGTTTATATCTCTACTAAATACACTGAAAAAAAATATTAACCGGATTTACTAAATTATTTTAAGGTAAGTGTTTGCAAACAATTTTTTATGGGCTGAATTTAAACAAACAAATTAAACTTGTAATGTTCAACTTAATTTGTTCGCTTAAATTCAGCCAATATAAATTGTTTGCAACCACTTACCTTTAAAGACATTGTAAATCCAATGAACCATGTTTTTCAGTGTACTTTAAAATGAAAAGGGTTGTGCAAGATAGTGTTTTTCCAGTTAAGCATGATCTTTACATAATAGCAAGAAAAAGTGTTTCTACTGAGCTATACAATAGTGCATATAGTTATTAATTGATTGTTTGCTTTTATACTGTAAGCTGATAAATTTAATGAAGTGTTCAAAGAATTAGAATTTCAGTTAATAAATGTAAAAAAAATGCCTTATCCAGGGCTGGATTGTAATGTAGATTTTACAATCGATAACAATTTTTAAATAATACCAAGATGACAGATATATAATCTGAATAATAATAATAATAATAATAATAATAATAATAATAATAATAGTCATAATAATAATAATAATAATAATAATAATAATAATGAATGAATGAATGAGAAAATTATCTTATCAATGATAAGATTTTATATAACAATGCATTTTAAGTAATTCAACTTGCATATTAATTGACAAGAGTGACTACTCAATCAGGTCACATAACAGCAGCAACTTTATAAAAATAATGAATACTTTTACATACAGTACACAGCAAATATACATTACATTAAAGGCTAAAAATGGTGGCTGTGATTTTTTTTTTCTGCTATTACATGATGTGTTGTGATAGTATCTTTAATGCCTAATCATACATTTTGTTACCTGATAAAACATAATAAAAACAAATCAGATTTTTAGATTAAAAATGTGCAGACAACCCCATCATAGTGTGAGTGGTACAACAGTAGAGTTGTATGATGCTGGTGAGAGAGATATAACAGCCATATCACCCTGCAGCCCAAGACAAGTAACTCGCTGAAGCTAAGCAGGGCCAACTCTGGTCAGTACCTGGATGGGGGACCACATGGGAAAACTAGCTTGCTGTCAAATGTGGTGTTAGTGAGGCCAGCAGGGGGCATTCAACCTGTGGTCTGTGTGAGTCCTAATGCCCCAGTATAGTGAAGGGGACACTATACTGTATTGTCAGTGCTGTCTTTCAGATGAGACGTTAAAACCGAGGTCCTGACTCTCTGTGGTCATTAAAAATCCCATGGCACTTCTCGTAAAGAGTAGGGGTATAACCCCGGTGTCCTGGCCAAATTCCCTCCACCGGCCCTTACCCATCATGACCTCCCAATCATCCCCATCCACCGAATGGACTCTATCAGTGTCTCTCCATTCCCTCAATAGCTAGGGGTGGGTGCACTGGCGCCATTGTCCTGTGGCTGCTGCACACTGGTCATGCGCTTTATAAATAAATACGATACACATTACATTACATGATGAATCAGAGTTCATTGTAAGTGGTCTGACCACCAAAAACATCCAATTCCCAAATAAAGAAATTTCCCAGGGACACACAAAAACAACACACCAGTATCAGGGTGACACACATGCCACTAAAACGATGCAATAAACATTCACTATCATCACACTGCAGTCTGGATTTCTCCCAGCAATCAAAAAGCCAGCTCTAAAGCATTAAAATCCTTCACGCACCACTCTTCAAATCCAAACAGTGCTATCATGTCTTCCTCATAGGCTGTGAAACAGAACAGGGCCATGTTAAAATTCACATTAAACACTGCAGAAACCGAGAGCAGCTCATATCTCAGCTCTTTTACGATTGTCATATAATGACAGTCACACCCGACTAGTGACGCGGAAGTACAGGAGCACAGGACCGGCCCCTGTGGCCATATAAATCTCAGGGGGAAACGAACAGTGGCACGGTTCTACCGGCATTACTTACACGTGTCATAGCTGTCCACACATGGCCCACATGTCATAGCCTGACAAGAACAGGGGGAGGGGAAGGAGGACTCCAGAACGTTCTGCAGCACCTCCACATTTACCATATCACACCACTGCAAATATCTCTTGAACGCCGAGTCTCTGGGGCACAATTATTTGTAAGGGAATACAGTTCAGACTTGCTCTGTTCCCTTTGGATTTTATGATAACACAGCCATAAATGTGCTCCAGATAGCATGGAGCACACTAAGGTAAAGTCCTTATGCAGCAAAAGAGTGGTGTTTTGAAAATAGCCTCAAAGAGCGGCATTACATTTATTTTATAGCATTTTCATTAAATTTAATGGTTCGTGAAAAAAATGAGTTATGATCATTTGGCCGCTTACGGCTGGCTAAAATCCAGACTCGCAGCGGAGGGTCATGGAGAGGTCAAAGGGTCGTGTTCTCTACAGAATGACAATAATCAGTATGACCTGACAAATTGATTTTGCATCCTGCGCAGCGGCAAAATGTGCATTAGCGAGCCCGCTAGCTTTTGTGCTGTGAGTAAATGGACAATAAAGCATAAAACAACACGCAATAGCTCTTCGGCATAATTAGCCGCTGCCGTATGAGCATTCGGGAGGTGGCTGGGCTTGGGTGGAGGGGGCAGGCAGCAGTTAACACCAGGGCTGTGAGGGTGTTATGTCGCGCGGAGACCCTCATTCACTCCTCTTAGCGTTCCCTCGTTACAGCGCCATGGCCAGCAGTGGGCAGCCATTGCGGTGTGCGTGCCAACGGTCACACATCAGCGCGTTATCTCATCTCATCTAACACAGAGAGATGATGGCCGCTGCCTCAGTCGCTAACCCCCCACCCCAGCGCTGCAACACACATCCGAGCGCTGCCTAGTAACAGCCAGGTCCAGGCTTGTTTCAACAGCCTCTGCTAGACTAATAGATTTCCTCCTGTATTTATACCCTACATCACTCTTGCTCCCCGGGCCCTCAGCACAGGTAGCTGTTTTATATGAAATGAACAATCTTTATAGACGTGCCCGAGCCATAACAAGGCTGATTTTCAGCGCTGGCCCTAGTGTATAAGTCCTGCGGAATTGTCAGGCTTCGCGCTCGACAAATCAAGCCTAACTTATGATGTTTTCTGTGTAATTTTTATTCCCGTTTGACTGGCCAACTACCCGATGGTAATAGAATGTTGGGAAAAGGCCAGTGGGGGAATGTTTGCGCTCGGCTTGATTGATCGACGGGCACCTCGCTTTTCATTTATATCTCTCTCGCCCCTTCCATTGCGAATCGGTTAAGTTTAGGAAAAATGAATCCGAAAAAGCACAGCGGAAGAGAAATGGCCCCAGATTACAGCGAGGCACAATCGTAGATCTAAGCCGGGGCCCCGGTGTCGGGGTGCATGGATTGTTTGTGAGCATTAAGTTATCTAAATGAAAATCAATACTATGTGTGCCAGCGTTTTACAACGGAGAAGTGCCCCGAGTCCATGCGGAGGGGTGGGAAGGAAAAGGGGAGGGTGAATTGAGGAAAAGAGGAAGGAAACACTGTGGCCCTGTGGGGCCCGGATTGGAGTCTAGGCCTAATTGGTCTCCTGACCATAGAAAACAATCATTTGGAAGCACGTGTAAGGATTGTGCATACTGTATGTATTCTAATTGTGTTTCTAATGTATTGATCTGGGCATATATTTACACCACTCCATTCATGTACACTATTAACCATTTTAAACTTACATGATCAGTGTGTTTCAGTGTTTTTATACACATAGCTTTTATTTTAGGTTTCAGACTTTAAAATACAGTTACTAGATTACCAAGCACAATGTTAGCTATCGAATCAGCAATGACAATCATTTCAAACATAATGTGACATCTTGTTTTATTCAAATCAGATACACATTGTGTAGTTAACTAAGAAATCTACTGTGTTCAGCCACTTTGATTTATTTCAGGAAAAGTGAATGAATGTATGTGTTCTTGATATCTGCACTGCAGCACAAACTAACATGGCAACACGGATTGCCCATCCTAGATGATCTAACATATTTTTACATATAAGAATGAAAATACAAGTTTGCTCTTTCTCTCTGCAATATAATAACTATTTTGAAAGAAAGAAAGAAAGAATGAATGAATGAATGAATGAATGAATGAATGAATGAATGAATGAATGAATGAATGAATGTAGAGCAAGTGTGTTTGTGTTGTGTCAAATTACAAGCTTCAATGATAATAATAAGGATTTATATCATAAACCAACAGTACAAAATAATAGGATCTCAGCTATTTAAGCCAATAGTAACACTAATCAAAATCAACAGCTGGAGAAAGGCCCTAGTATAACCAGTGTTGGGGAAAGTTACTTTTGAAAGTAGTGTATTACAATATTGAGTTACTCCACCATAAAAGTAACTAATTGCATTACTGAATTACATTTTTTTTTATGGAAAGTAATGCATTATATTATTTTGAATCACTTTTCTTTACCTGGCTGAGGTTTGATCTCTTTCAGAACTTGCAGGTGTTTTTTTCCCCCTTTTTTATAGAGAAACTCTGCATATAACAGCCACCTATATAACCTACACCTTCATTTTTCTTCGAAAAATATAGGATGAAATTATATTTTAATATCTTTCTGAGCCCAGAGCTATACATACTGTGTATATACATTCTGTGTTTGCTACTTTTGTATGTTTTGTGGTATTTGTTAATTAAATTCACTGTCTCTTGAGATAAAGATTCAATTCATGTTTATTCCTATAGCGCTTTTACAATGTAGATTGTGTCAAAGCAGCTTAACATAGATGTTCTAGAAAATTGAAAATGTATCAGTCCGGTATTTAGAGTTGAGATTGCAATAAAGCCTAAAAGTACTAACATGAACCAATTTATATTAAGGCAAAAACAGATTTTAAAATGTTTAATGACAAAATGAAGAGTAAGACGATAAAAAACCCCATCTCCAAATGAAAATAATTCTTTGAGATTTATACATTGAATACATTTCTTCATGTGGCCTCAACAATTGTGTAAATCGTTTCCCAAAAGAGGAAAAAATCTTACTATATTACAAAACGTAGTCGCTAGACAGTGGCTGCATCTCCTCAACTATAAAAGCAATAACCATTTTAAAATTTTTAGTTTAGTTGAATTAATTGTTTTATCTGGAGAATGTGAACTGATTTCAATCATTTGTTGTTTAGCTGGAGATGGGGTGCTGGCGTAATGCTTTGCATCTATTTATTTATTTTTTTTTTCTTTTCGATGTTGTGTTTCTTGCAGTTGTTCAGAGATTTATTTACACATAATTTACACTTAACAACAATCCACTTCTTTTCTTCGATAAAGTCAAGATAACAAGAATCCATTGCAAAAATGTAAGTCTCCGGCCTGCCATTGCTTCTGTTCCTCACTGTCTGTAGTGATGGCAGGCGATTCGCAAATGAATTGTTTGTTTTAACCTGATCTTCTAAGTGAAAAACCAGTCAAACCAGTTCATTAAATTAAACACAGTTGTTGTGAAACGATTTGTGTCTTCAAAACTAACATACCGGATACCCCCTCTGACTCGAAATAAACCAATATCCTGAGTTATTCAGTTACTAGAACAGTACACTGACTCATCTGCTGAGAAATAAAGAGACCTCATGATGATGATGAGTGAGAGTCAGCTGTCTGTTCCCTCATAGCACGCTCTCTCATTGAGTGTGTGATTCAACCTGACTAAGGTAATTTTCATTCTGCAATATGTTTTGTAAAAGTTAATTAAACAAGTAAAAAGTAACTCGCGTTACATTTTTCTAAAAGTAACTCAAATAATATTACTTACTTTTAAAAGTAATCTGTTATATCACTCGTTACTTTGGAAAAATAATATTATTACATAACGCGCGTTACTTATAACGTGTTACCCCCAACACTGAGTATCACTAGAAAAGAACAACAAATTGGTTCCCCAGAAATTCTCATTTAACAGTTTCTAAAAGAACTTGTTTCTTCTTCCATCAGTGCAGAGAACAAATACATTACAAGTGACTGAACGTGAACACTTAATATTGCATTAGTGCAATTCTCTTAATGGCCACCAATGTCACTAATAAGAAAGGTTTTTATCGCCTTTCTTCATAAAACATTTCTAGATCACAACATGATAGCTTCTCACCTGTCAGTCAGCACAAGAGCATTCTATTTCCTGCAATTTATGCAGAGCCATGCAGAAGTCTTAACCATGGCGTTTATACACCAGGCATGTTGCTGAGCCCAAGACATCCATTAGCAAATGTTTCCTCAATGCTGCAGTAATGTTGCAGAAATGCCAGGCAGAAACAAGGCCATGTTAAAGGCTGAGAATAATAGTGTGCAGAGCGGAAACCATCTCAAAATTGCAGAATACAGTGCATTTTGCTGTGCATTACTACATAATATAATATATGCTCAGTTGTATTGCTGAAAAACAGAAGGCTTCAGTCTGTATTTGTTGTGGAAATATTCCTTGGTCACACATGCAGTCATTTTCTTGAGCTCATAATGGAATGATAAGGGCAGGCACTTGCCACAAGACATGCCATCATATATAATAAAGATAGTCATTAACCACACACATATTTTCCATGTAATTCATATTATTGTGGGTGGGAGATCTCACCCCGTTCCACTTGCAGGTGGCAGATCTGTGAGGCTTTAAATAGGTCCCCTGCTCTCGGAAGTGGATCGGACCATCTATTCGTTAATGATTATTATCCTGCTGCCTTTATGACACCCTCAATGATTTTTTAATGTCAATGTTCAGAGAAGCTACCAATAACTGGATTAATATCTGGGGTAATCTAGATTTGCTGGTCCTATGCATTTTGATTATATGCCAGGGGCCTCTCACTGGAAAATAGCTAATCTGTCTGCTCAGACACTTGTCTCTCATTTATTTGAGCTGGATTAACCCTTAGCTGTCTAAATTTGTAAAGACTAACTTCTCTATCTATCTATCTATCTATCTATCTATCTATCTATCTATCTATCTATCTATCTATCTATCTATCTATCTATCTATCTATCTATCTATCTATCTATCTATCTATCTATTTATATATATATATATATATATATATATATATATATATATATATATATATATAAATACATAAATATATAGACATATATATGAAGAATTCAGTTGCAAAAACCTTTAAGTGCCATCTGAAATTTTAATCTATTTTTTTTTTTTTCAGGCTGATGTGTGTAGTTTCAGTAATTGTACCCTTAGTGCAAAGAATAGGTTATTTTCATTGTCTTTAAAGTGAAATAACTGAACATAAACATAGGAGGCTAAGAAAAACACAAATTTCAAACGCCACTTAGAGGTTTTTGCATCGGAACTATATATATTTATTGCATCTGAGTTTTATATATATATATATATATATATATATATATATATATATATATATATATATATATATGTGTTGCAATAAACAATACAAGTATAATACAGTAGACTTGGATTTACAGTTTTTCTCAGTCACTTTGGTGCATTTCTCACAACACTATTTACATTTGCACAACAGTTAATGCATTTCTCAAAACAATTAGTACAAACTGCAAAACCTAGTGGATAACCTGCAAAAGAGTGTCACTTGCTCAAACTGGATAGCTCAACCCTCAAAAGCAAGTATTCATGTCAATGAAAGTGTCAGTGTCATCAAGATGAAAAGTCCTGCCACCATTATTTATGAACAAGATAGTCAAATGGCTTTGTCATGTTTTCATTATGACAGTTTACTCTGTACATTTTTTCCCAATGCAAACAGCCATTTGAAAACTACAGTAAAGTTAGACATCACTGCATTTAGTGAGGTATCTGAGTACAAGACACTGAATATGTGTGTTTCACATTTTTACTGCATTTGCTCTTTGCAATTCTAATTTATTCACAGCATTGTGCAAAATAATAAATACACCCTTATTTACAACAAACAAACTTCCTTTGGGTAGAGCTGTGCACAACTGTAAACAATATTGCAGTACATATTGGAACTGAACCTACAACATACACAGGTCTGTAAATCATTCATGAAATCGTTCATTTTAGAAGACATTTTCAGAAAAAAAAAAAAAAAGATTAAATCTTTTTTATAAAATTTACATTTGACAGATTTTGACAACTAGTTCAACATTTTTGTGTGTAATGACTCAAGTAATGAAATGAGGACTATTAGTTTTATATGGAATGACTATTCAGCATTCACAAGTTTAGTTAATTTTGACTGACATGACATAAGCAAATGATAATGTTATGAATAGCAGAGAGTTGTATGAAAGCAATTGATGCATGTCCAAAAGCATTGGCAATTTGTAGGAAGGAATGAGAAACTGCTACTATGATGTGCACAAATGACTAATTGTTTTGAGAAATGCATTAACTGTTGTGCAAATGTAAATAGTGTTGTGAGAAATGCACCAAAGTGACTAAGAAAAACTGTAATACACTTTCTATATGCTAAAAAATTCTGGGACGATGTAACCAAACATTGGGTCAAATATTGCAAACAACATTAGATTATTATCTTTTTTATTATTAAATTTAAATTACACATTTTAACCTAATAGTTAACAATTCCTTATATAATTTCTATAGCACTTTTCTGCACACTCAAAGAGTGCCACATATTCACACATAACTGAGGGGAATCTCCTCATCCACCACCACTGTCAAGCATCCACCTGGATGACGCGATGGCAGCCATATTGCACCAGACCACACACCAGCTGATTGGTGGAGAGGAGACAGTGATGTAGCCAATTATGATATGGGGATGGTAAGGAGGACATGGGCAAATTTGGCTAGGATTAAACCGCTACTCTTTTTCGAAGAACATCTTGGAATGTTTAATGACCACAGAGGACCTCTGTTAAAAAGAAAGGCAGCACTCACTGAGGGCGTACTCACACTATGTACAGTTGCGTTGAACCGGGCCGAAGCACGCTTGTCCCCTTCCCGTCTCCCCCGACGACCCGCACTCACATTACATTCGGGCCTGGGCACGTTTACGTCATCGATGACGCGCTGTTCAGTTTAGGAAGAGAAGCGCTCTCGCTCAGCACATTGGAGATTTCTTTAGTTATATCGTTTAAGTCGTTTGATATGTGGTGACACGCAGTCAAATATTTTGCCGAACAGATCAGCCACCTTTGACGCTCATAAAGTCCTCGTGCTGCAGGAATTAGGAGGTTTGCTGAAGGTGCAGCTGACGTGCAGTGAGGGGTTTGCGTCTTTCATAAACTACGACAGTTTGCGTTCATTGAACAGTACGAATGATTAATTAATCCATATCAAACAGTCCCTTAAAAGTCACGTATCGCTTTCAGGATCGGGTGCGTTTTGCAGTCACACTGCAAGCGTACCGCACCTGAGCCCAAGTGAACCGCGCTCTGGCACACCTCTTCCAACCGGGCCAGGGCTGGCCAAGTGTACCGTGCCTGAGCCCGATTCAGAGCACTCACACTTCTCAAACGATCCGGGAAACGGGCCTGGGCATGGTACGGATAGCATAGTGTGAGTACGTCCTGAGAAGTACAGAGTGCCCATTAATATACTGGGGTGTTAGGACCCACACAGACCACAGGTTGAGCACCCCCTGCTAGTCTCACACCTCCCTCCGGCAGCAACCTAGCTTTCCTATGTCATCTCCCATCCAGGTACTGGCCAGGCACAGCCCTGATTAGCTTCAGTGGGTGACCATGTGAGAGATGCAGAAAGCTAGCTGCCAGCTAGTTTGACAATAGCTGGTCAATTTTTTAGAGTGCTTTACATGTATACATACATACACATTTTTACTGTTTTACAATTTATTAGTGAATCCACCAAATAATCGAGCGCTATTTCATTTTTGGTTTATAAAACAAATAAACAAATAAATCTAACCATCTCACAAAAGAGAAAACAAAGAATCATAATAATCATGCGTTTTGCAGACAAAAATATATTAATCACAACTTTGCAGAAAAGAAATTAAAGTAGACCACACATTTTTGAATAACAAAATCATTTATATAATTTTCTCATAGAGTGTATCAGACAGCTTTGTAACCCATACTGTAATTTAAGAGTTGTATCTCCTTTTATTGCCCCAACACAAAATAAGATTTTAGTAGTCAGTTTCTTTCTTTAAACATTTAAATATTTGTAATTAATGTAATAAATCTCTCATTTTAGTGCTAATGCTCAAGTAGCTGGCGTGTCCTATTTTAATTATACACCAACAAAGTAATAATTCATATAGAACAGGGGGGAAATCTGTTAAGAAACCAAGCTGCAGGACAAAAAGTCGGAAGAAACTAAAAAGAAGAAAATGCTATGTATTAGGCAGTCAACCCATGATGTAGCCCTATTCTCCCAGTTTGCTGTTTAAAAAAAAAAAAAGAGGAAATTTTTCCATTGCAGATGCACTCAGGCAGAGGACAGGAGCTCAGGCCATGCTAATAAATCAGCCCCTGAGCCTCTGGTGGCAACTGATCACTTGGGAATACAGAAGAGCAAGAGAGAGAGATCATGGACAAGAGGCCTAAGAGAGAAATGATACTCTCTTAAATAGCCCTGTACCACTGGACACACATAGAAACACACACACACACACACACACACACACACAAAACGCAGAGAAGCATATATAACGTATCACTGATATCTACACCTCTATGCCCTCACATTTTCCCAGACAAATTAAAGGAACCCTGGACAGTTACTGCTGGAAAAACAAAGTCTGATTTTCCAAACGTGCGAATGGCCTATTATTGGGCTCACAGAAGAGGCTATTTGGGAAAAGGCCTAAGGACACGCGGGTGAGTCAGAGAGAGAGAGAAAAAAAGCCTTAAAAATGGACTCCATCCTCAGTCAACGCAATGACTATCTACCCTGGGGAAAATATCCTATTAAAACCCCAAATATAAAAGAGCACAAATGAAATTATATTCAAGAGAAGAATGGTCATTGGTTCATTTGTCAGGTTTTTTTTATTTTCTGTTATACTCCAAAGACATATTTTTCCTGGAGCAACAGACAACTAATCATTTAAATATAAATATTGCATTTCCAAACTTTGTTTGGTTGAGATCTAGATCATATAAAGTTTTGACTCTACAGCTGCAAATGCAGCACATTGTTTATACTGTATTTTTGATACTTTCCATGGTAGCTCATAATATAGACAATGCATCAATCAATGAAACAAGCAAGCAATCAATCAGTCACCACAGTTGTAATGATTAAGATGACTTTAAAATAGCAAAACATTCAATCATTAATTTACTTTTTGGCTTAGTTCCTTTATTAATCTGGGGTCACCACAGCGGAATGAACCGCCAATTTATCCAGCATATGTTTTACACAGTGGATGCCCTTCCAGCTGCAACCCATCACTGGGAAACGCATAGGCTCTAACCAGCAACCTTCTCTCTGTGAGGTGATCGTGCTACCCACTGTGTCGCCTTAAAATAAACAAATGTGTTTTAAATAAATAAACAAATAAATATATACTGCCAAAACTGTAACAATTAAAGTGAAATCAAAGTAGCAATGTCAAATCAACAAATAAGATTAAAATAGATAAATAAGTAGGGTTATAATTAAGTAAATAAATTAAAACATTCATTTCATTCATTTCTTTTCGGCTTAGCCCCTTTGTTAATCAGGGGTCGCCACAGCAGAATGAACCGCCAACTTATCCAGCATATGTTTTACGCAGCGGATGCCCTTTCAGCTGCAACCCAGTACTGGGGAATAAATGAAAACATATTTATGTGCCAAATCTGTTCAATTACTTGCATATATCTTAATGAATCTGTAACAAAATCTTCAAAAATAGCTCATTTTTTTTAACCTTATATTTTTTACAAGATAAGACCTTGTGCTAAGCATTACAGCATCTGGCATGCTGAATAGCCTTTATTTTAAATACAAATATAAAGGTACATTAAGCGATGAACATTGAGAGAAAATTTGCCAAAACTATAATGTCAAGAAATTTAAAAGTACGCTTAATACAATTAAAGATTTTGCATCGTTTTATTGGACTCCAAGTAGGCTTTTCAGGCTTGAGTTATAAGACTGTATGCTGGGGATGTGAGAGCGAAAAAGGAGACTTGTGGTCCTGTTCTAAAATACAGGAATTCTGGGTTAAAGTGCACAGTTACATTCAGAATGTTTCTGGATGCTGCTTTTCGCTTTGTCCTGGAATATATGTACCGCGAAACCCGTTCGTGTTGGGGTCTGGTATGAAAATGTCTGAGTAGATTCAAATAAGTATTATTATTGGAAGACAAATCATTATGAGTAGATGGCATTCAGCAGGTCCACCATTATTTCAAGAATGGGTTACGGAATTGGGGAAGGTGGCAGCATATTAAAAAACATAAAAAAAATGACATATAGATTACTTGATAAATTGGACGTTGATCAGAGAAGATGGGGAAATTATTTGGCATTTTTGGAGGATGAATAAAGTCACTGTGGTGAGACGCACGATAAAAGTGTAATTATCTTATTTTATTTATTTATGTATTTCTATTATTATTATGTATTATTCTTATATTATTATTGCTTGTATGTGTGCTTTTTATTTATTGAGTATATTATTTATCTGTATTTACTGGATTTATGATAGCAACCTCTAATTACTGTAACTGCCACTGTTGGGGAGGGGAGGGGAAAGTGGGTGTGAAAAGAATGTAAAAATGTGTAAACTGATGGTACTGTTAAATTATTGAAGAAAATAAAATAAAAACTTTAAAAAGTAAACATTGTAAAGTTTAGTGTTGACAGACATTTATTATTGGTTGGTTAGATACTGAAACTTGGTTTACTTACATAGAGTGTGTTAGGGCTGCACAAAATATTGTTTCAGCATCGATATCGCAATATGCAAATAAGTAATAGTCACATCGCAGAATATGCATTGTTGAGATATAATTATTACTAGAATTGTACATTTCCTGAAGAAAATGTGCGTGGGGTTTGCCGTGGCAATTTGCTGGGGAACAATGCATTTTAATTGGTTGCTAGGGTGTTCTGAATGGTTCCTAGGTAGTTGCTAAGGCATTGTTAGGGTGTTCTGAGTGGTTGCTAAGGTGTTGCTAGGCAGTTGCTAGGGTGTTCTGAGTGGTTGCTATATGGTTGCTAAGGCATTGCTAAGCAGTTGTTAGGGTGTTCTGAGTGGTTGTTAAGGCGTTGCTAGGTTGTTGCTAGGGTGTTCTGAGTGGTTGCTATGGTGTTACTAGGCAGTTGCTAGAGTGTTCTAAGTGGTTGTTAAGGTGTTGCCAGGTGGTGCCAGGGTATTTTGAGTGGTTGTTAAGACGTTGCCAGGCAGTTGCTAGGGTGTCCGGAGTGGTTGCTAGGCACTTGCTGAGGCATTACTAGGCCGTTGCTAGGTGTTTGCTAGGCAGTTGCTCGGGTAAATTGTCTCTACGATGTCTCTATGATGTTCTGATGCTGAGATATAGCTGTTAATAAATGGTTGCTAGGGTACTCTGTTGCCATAGGCATGGTTACAGAGTAAACTTGAGTGTGGTTGGCTGCCTAAGTCAAATGAGCCCACCCCCATATGACACTGCAATGAATGATAAGCATCTAGGCCTATTATAATGGCAGTCTATGGAATCAGTTTGGGGGCGTGGCTTGAGAAGTTCATTATCATAGTAAGATGCTTATTGGTTGCCTGAGTCAAATAAGTCCACCCCCATGTCTCTATGACACTGCTATGTAATGTTATTGATGTGTGACATTTATAATGGAAGTCAATGGAATCAGTGTTTTCAATGGGCCGTCCCACCCCATGTTAAATCTATGAGGCAGTTATTAAGGGAGTTTCAATGGTTTGGGGGGCGTGGCTTTAGAGCTTCATTATCATATTGAGATGGTGATTGGTTGCATGAGTCAAATAAGCCCATCCCAAAGTCTGTATGACACTCCTATGTAGTGTGATTGATATGTGACAGTTATAATGGGAGTCAATGTAATGAATGGGAGTCAAAGGGCAATGTTAAGTCAATGTAAAACTTCGGGACGTCCTACTGTCCCAGGGGTACAACTTGTACCACATTTTGGGGCATGGTTTTACTAAGACTGGTAAAAGGTGTCTTAAATCCTATATTTCTACAAAATTCACACTTTGCATTATAATGCGTCAAAGTTGGACTAAATTGTCACCTTAGAATTATAAGGTTCTATCTGACATTTTTGTCAAATTGAGTTATTGACATATTCTTATTAAATGACAACTTATTTACATTATGTGATTTTTTTCATAAGTTGTTCACATTTTAAGACTTTCTTTTTAAAAAAACAAATGTCACACTATATGGACTGCAAAAACTTTGAAGCTCAATATCTCAAAATCATTCAGAACGCAGATAGAGCCTTAAATTCCAACGTGACGAACTATTAAGTCAATAGGATTTTTTGCTGACCGCTTATAAAAGTCATAGCAAACCATTCCCGATAAAATTGCACGATTTGATCCCACTTTCAAGGGTATGAGACGAAAACTGCGGGACTAGTTACGCGCCAAATTTTTTGTCCGGAATTAAGAATAATATTAAGTATGGAGTATACCAATAGTGAACTTTGCCTAAAGCCTAAAGGCAAACCCCACTAATTAACCAGGAAACAGTTCAGAACACAAGCAAAGTTTAACCATAATACAGAGAAAAATACTTTTTTTAAGGCTAAATACTTTTTTTTTGTGACTGTAAAATCTCAGGCAAACTTATACAATTTGGCCACATTAAATGATACAGTTTGTATAGCTTTAACAACGATAAATTGTATTTTTCTATTACAACGAAGACTATACAGTGATATTTTACATTTGATTACATTGTTTGATCACATTACATTGTTATTTTGCATTTTACCTCAATACTGTTTGAATATGGGGTTAGGGTTAGTGGAAGATGTACTTGCAAAGTTTCTTATAGTCAGTTAAATGTCTGTTGAAGGAGCAGCATCAACAGATATAAAGCAAACAGTCTTCTAAGACTCAAATGGGCCATCAAAATAAAGTGTTAGCATTGTTTACTATACTTTATAATAAATGCACTCTCTACAAAATTATCACAATGCAAAATGATTAATTGTTTTCAAAATAAAGTTATTTAAATCATCTTATGACATTGCAATAATATCGCAATATACTGTATATCGTATGAATAGCACATGAGTAACCATTAATTCTTCAGAGAATGTTAGAATAGGTCTGGTTCAATATTTATGTTCATTTTATCTGATTTTATCTTATATTAAAATATAATGAATGAATGAATGTAAAATATGAATGTGAATATAATCAAAATTAAACCAATAAATAAGATATAAAACTCGAGTAATAAGATAAGTACACTCTAAAACAATGGGTTATTTCAACTCAAATGTGTGTAACAATATAAACACATCCAACCCCAGTTTAATAGCTGTGATGAAATACCCCAGCATTTTATTTTTCAGAACATAAGTAATCATGTTTTAAACAAACAGTAAAGTAAGATGTGTTTTATCTTTATTCATTAAATCATGTCAGTTCACTGTGTACAAATCTATTCCTCAAATCTCACTCCTCTTGAGCAGGAGCTCTATTTCTCTTTCTCTGGCGTGCCATTGCTGCGTTTCATCTTAAGTGAGTTTATTCAAGTGTAGTCAATGTTTTTTTTTCCCCCAGAAAGAGTAGCAGAGGCACGAGGGGGAGGAAGAGGGACAGCAAACAGCAGTTTCTGTGGCCACACAACCAGTCGAGCTCCGGTAGCCCAGAGGACACGTTCAGTAATCCCACCAATGATGTCTGCCGAGCAGCCCCACAAACACCCACAGACCCCCGCCATCCATTTTTATTGTATTCAGGCTGCAGTGCTGTATTTCCTGGCTCCTCTTAGCACCACACACACAGGGCTCTCCAAAACAAAAATCCATACTATCGATCGGCCAGTGTCACCACAATTATTCTTTTGAAACAGCCATTGAAAACAAATTACATCTGCACTGCGTTTTCATCCGATTGCTCTGGGTGAGCAATGCTTACTCCCCTTTTTCCTGCTGCCCTCGTCCCGACAAACACGCGCCCCTCCCTCGCGGCTAACGACGGTCCACGCCACATGACGGCGCTTAAGGAGAAAGCTACTTAGGAAAAACAAAAGCCTAAATTAGCGGCACACCAGAGAGGAGACCTGTGCGACTTAACAACAGTATAACATTAATATTTTTTCCTCCCTCTTTGATTAGGAAAGGGTCTAGTTTGTGCGTATCGGGTGAGTTTTGTCTGCCTGACTAGGTACTACAGCAGTAATTACCTGGCTTGTTTCCTCTTTTTCCTATTAGGAAATATATCAGTGCATGGCGTATCAAACAACCAGAGAGCTCTAATGGGATTATTCCTGTGCACCAATTCCTCTTATGCTGTTTTTGCTGTTGTTTCTTTTGTATAATAGAGAATCAAGTACACTTAAAGAGAGGAAGAAAGAGTATCTTGTGTGATTGTGCGCATACAAATGCATTTAATCAGGCCTGTTTGTTATATCTAAGGCTAATACGTGATTTGATTAGCTATTTTTTAAATATATCATGTCAATTAAATATCTCAGCTAACATTCAAGCCCGACTGAACATGCACCTGCGTAAATCTGACTGTTTAAAGGTAGCATGGATATACTCGTTATACTTAGGAATAGATAGATTTCAGTACATGACATGGCATGAGCCTCAAACACCAATGTTTTCATGCTCTCATGTAAATCTCATATGTTTAACCCTTGTGTTGTCCAAGAATTCTGTATACGCCATTCGACCTGCCTTCACCAAACCTTTAAAATGCAGCTAAATTTAATTTCAACGCCCAAATCTATTTTGCTTGAAGAAACAACCTCATCTTCATCACTCTGTAGGTGCTTTTCCCTAATCAGTGTGGAGCATTTCATCAATGCTTAATTAGAGAGCAACAGTCATTTCTGACTAACATAAAGGGTATATTTTCTACTGTTAAAAGTACCTGCATATGTGTAAAATGTTTTTAGCAAGACAATATTCATAAAAGTCAAAGCAGTACATTCTTATGTTGTGTGTCTTTTGGGGTGTGTGTATTATATTCATGTGTGTGCCAGTGTGTTCCAGTAGTTTTTGTGATGTAAAAATGGTTGCATAGCTAGTGGGTCCAAAAATGTACCCGAAGGACAACTGTTGTACCCTTAAAGCATACAGTACAACCTTCAGGAAAATATTCAAATAGAAAATGAAAATTTTCATTTTAGAAAAAGTCACCAAACTTAGAAAAAGTCACCAACAACAACAACAACAGCAACAACAAAAATGTGTAGGGTATTTTTTTTTTTTTTTGTGCTGGTAAAATGGCTCACAGGTCATTTTTGACCTGTAAGTCAAGAGGAGGGTTAAATCTCTGAGAAAAAAAGAGGCAAATCAGAACAAATCATTAACTGTGACGATTCCACATAGAATCAATAATATGCATGCCCCAGGCCATGTTTGATTGGCCACGAAAGTTCCTAGTGCAGAATTACAAAATATTATGTCTGTGTTATAATTGAACAACATTTGGTCAAAAAGGTAGCAATATTTGCCAGTCAATCTTGCACATTACAATAATGAATTAAATTTCTTATATACAGTATGAAGAAAGACGACAAAAAAATGATCTGTTTTCACAATTTGCTGGTTTTAAACAGTATATAACAACCTTCAATGAAGCTATCTAAACGTTTTAAGAATATTTTTCACTGTATTTTTTATATATTTAGGTTTTTCAGGGTTGTATAGTTTTTTTTTTTAAATTTATGTTGCTACATTAATTATATTACTTATTAAACCATATTTTTAATTTCAGTTAAACTAGAATGTATGAATAACCTTCTAGGGCCCAAGTGTCCACATACGTGGACAGCACATTTTGCTCTTCAGTGACTATTTAAAATACTTTAAATGTTTTATATTTTGTTACAGACATACAGTGTCATCCTGCAACTGTTTTGCAGCATACGAAATGTCCCAAACCCTATTTTTAACTGTCCAAAATGGAAAAAAAAATGTTTTACTCTCTGATAGTCAAAGCAAGTAAAAAAAAAATTATGCATAAAATAAAATTCGGGAAAAAGTGTTTTATGTAAATTCGGACCAAAAGTCCTCATATATGAACATAATTTTTCTCTAAAAATACATCATATGAAAATATGATACTTAGATTTTTATTGTAATTGGGTTCCAATAAGCCCAAATAGCAAAGAGAAATAAAAAATGCATGTAAAAAAAACACCTTGGGCCTTAAGTCATACACTCCAGTCACTAAAGGTTTGATTATGGTTCTCTGCATAAAAAAGGCTGATATGCATCAATGTGAATTTTCAATGTTAAAATAATAGCCAATATCAATGAATGAATGAATGAATGAATGAATGAATGAATGATTGATTGATTGATTGATTGATTGATTGAATGAATGAATGAATGAATGAATGAATGAATGAATGAATGAATGAATGAATGAATGAATGAATGAATGAATGAATGAATGAATGGGGATTTACTGAAATTGAATTTAAGTGTGAAGATTTGGAGTAACGTTAAAAAGTTAAGATGTAGCTAAAAGGTAAGATGTAAGCAGCAATTCATTCAACACATAAAGACACTGCTGTTATGACATGCACATTAAATGACTAACATCAAATAATGCACACTACTCTTTTTTTGTTTTAAATTGAATGTATGGAATCATGTAGCGTGTTTTATGTAATTCTAGCTGAATGTTGTGAGATGTTCAAATGAGAATTGACCATATGCACGGTTACTGTGTATTTCAATAAGCCAGCCTGGGTATTTTCAGTTAACTCTCATGTCGTTCTATGATCACAGTTTTAAGATCACCCTTGTTCCAAATCAGTGATATACATTGTTTGACTGGTCAAATTTAAAACAGGGCACACACCAGACCAGACGCACTGCATCAAATCACATTGTCCCATGCCACATTATTAAAATATGAAAACAGTATTTTCTATGGAGGTTTAAGCAGTGCTCAGTGTTCAGCTGCTTCCCTTACGGCACTTAAATTTAAACAGCTTTCATCTCGTTTTATGGTTGAGCAACTAAATGAATGCTTAGGTCTATTTAGCTGACTATATTATGATTATAAACAGTGTTCTGGTTATAAAAGTGTTACACTATCACTGCTTTTAAAAGAACCTAATGAAATTGAAGATGCAGCCACACCAACTTTTCACCTGAGGTTTTCCGGTTGGCTTAAGAATGGTCCATGCATATGGTGAAATGTATATAACTGAAAGAAAATTTAGTTGCACATGTTTTGTGTTTGTAATAGCTAAAGATGTTAACTATATTAATGTTGCTTTTAAAGTGATAATACAAAGTGGATATATGTAAGGCAAATTCCAGTTCAGGTCTTACTTATGTGCTGTTACTGATAAAATGTGATGAGAGTTGTTGAGTACAGTACATACAGTACACTACCATTCAAATGTTTGTTAAGTTGGTTTATAATGTTTTGAACTTGTAATTGTTTGATATAAATGACTACAAAAAAGTGATTTTTTTTTATATAATAAACGTAAACCCTTTCAATTCCAGTATATTTGAACACAGTTTATTGCTGTTAAATGTGACAAGTGGCACATTCTTATTCACTTTCTTAAGACACATTTTTTTTTTTATTATCATCATGGTTTCATGTTCGAAAGAACAGCATTCATTTAAAAAAAGTACAAATCTTTAGATCAGTGTATTATGTTCTTGCTGAATACTGAAGGAATGAACTAGGATTGTATATTATTTTTTACTTATATTAGAAACAATATGATTGTTCAATAGGAATAATTTGATGAGTCACTAAAAGCTGCAAGTAAAAGTTTAAAAATGGCTTTATGAATTAGGCTCCTAATCCTTCATTGAATACATCTTTCAGGCAAATACAAACAAGTATTTTGATAAAAAACAGACCTCTTGAACAAATCTTGTGTTTTCAGCTTTATTCATCATTAGTGTACTACTCTTTATCTGCAAAATAATAATAATAATAATAATAATAATAATAATAATAATAATAATAATAATTACAACAACATTAGAACAGAGTTAACTTACGCTAATCAATACATAATACTCCACAACTAAATAAATATATCCACTAAATGTTCAGAGATCTCCAGGTGCAGTCTAGAATTGTAACCTTTTCCTCTCCATCAATGTCTGATCATGTAAGGTTTTAATCTACTACTGCCTGTGTGAGATTTGCCTGTTTTGTTGTTTCTGTCAGAATAGCGGATAAAGACTCTACCAGAAAACAACAGCTGAACAAAGAAAACTTGGCAAACTAAAACAATTGATCTGTGGGGTACATTTTGCTGAAACTGGATATATTCTGGACACCAGAGATTTATGTATTGATTTATTTATTGTTTTTATCTATGAAAAAGGGAAATTGAAAAAAAAAGGAAAAAAAATGCAATCTCTGTTTAAATGTTTTTATTTTGTAAGAAAGGCTTTAATATATGCACTATTTCGTGTGGATAACAGCGTGTGGATTTTCGCAAGGATAACAGTGTGTTTGTTTGTCTGTTTCTATGTTTCTATGTATGTATGATGTATAGATGCACCAAAATAAGTTAGGTAAATGAATAAATCTGCTTACCATATATTTGTTTTGGAAAATAATATATATATATATATATATATATATACAGTATTTCATTTTTCAGTATATAATTTTTCATTAAACATCATGTTAACAAAAGTAAATTCAATGGTTAAAACCTTGCAAATGCACTTTGCTACGTACAAAGGGCTAATTTGTGCCGGAACAAGCCGTATCCGGCACCTCTGAAATCTGATCCAGCACCTCATTTTACTGATCCCCCTCCTCACATGCACCCCTGCCTGCCCAAATCTCCACTTTCTTCCGCAATTCCCAAACCCTCTCCGCGACACCTCTCCCTCCTCTGGTAATATGCCGAGCCCGTTACCCTGATCTGTTCCGGGACCTCGCAATTTACAAATTAAGCACTGTACATACAGCATCATCAAGACAAAGATGGAAAATAAATGTGACTATGAAAGAAGAAACAAATGATAATATATCATGCTTTTATGAGCATTTTTTGCAACTGATATTTTCTAGTCGTCTAAGTACCTATGTGTAACTTTTTTTAATTGCCACACAAGTGTTAAGGCATGAAAAAAGTGTCAATGTGATTGTGTTCTCCCTTACTCTTGAAACTAAAACCACCGACCAGCTCTTAAAACCAAAGCAGTACATAGCAGAGAGAACAAAACAAGCTCTTCGGAGGCGCTGTCAGTCCAGTTCCTGCTCATCCACGGTGGTTCAACTCAGCGCTGCAAACACAAACATACAGGACTGAAACTAATGGCCATGTGCCACGCTGTAAAATTAATTCTGCCTTGCCCCGGCCAGACTCAGCATTTGAGTGTTGGAGGTTGGAGGCAGAATCCCTTTGTTAAGCTTTGACCACACAAGTCACCGCATCGGCCCTCCCGCAGCAAGGGAAACGCCAACTTTGGAGTATTAAGAAAACCAATAGCCTTGTTGACATGAACATGGGAGCCTAACCCCCGCAGTCTCCTCATATGAGGCATTGATTTTTCTGTCTGGGTGCAGCGCTAAAGCCATTCATTCTCTATGGGCAGCAAGACTCGCTGGGCCCGGCCGAATTTTCCACCTCGCGCCCTTCTTACCTAAGGGCTAGAGGTTGAGATTTAGGCTCATACACACACACACACACACACACACACACCTGCGAGATGTGATTGGTGCTGGATTTGTTTCACTTGGACGAGAGGTGAGGGATGGTCTAACATCTCTGAGGCTTTGGAATAGCTTGACCTTTCTGACCACATGGGTCAAGGGTTCCTCATTCCCACCACACAGGAGTCTGTAGCTTGCACTCTGGCCACAATTGGTTGCGCTCAGTTAGCAAAATAAATTCAATAATTCCCTTAAATGCTTTATCATCCATCTAGGAGCTCGCTCAGTCTTGGCTTTCCTGGCTTTGCCATTTTCTGTTCATACCCTACTGGTTTAAGGTAAACTCAGTTAACAAAATGTTTGACAAATGATTTATTTAATTTATTTATTTATTTAATTTTAATGTTTATTATTTGTATTTTATTTTTTTATTTTTTTATTTATTTATATTAATTTTATTTATTGTAATTAAATGTATTTTTTTATTTGTTTATTTGTTTTGTTTATTTTTATTTATTTATTCATTCATTCATTCATTTATTTATTTATTTATTTATTTATTTATTTTATTTTATTTTATTTTATTTTATTTTACTTTATTTTATTTTATTTTATTGATAAAACCATTAAACCCATCGACAGATAAAGTACACAAAATCTCTTAACTCACAAAATAATCTAGTTTTAAAGTGTTATATTTATGTACAGTACTGATATGCATACTTTGGGTTGGGTACCAAAATGTACCACCACAGTGACCACTAATGTTCCTTTATTTTTGAGAGTTTACCAAAATATCAACGACAGACTTGTTTCAATTAATGCTGGCGGTAATTATCTCACAAAAGCTGTTAAGTAATGAACACAAAATACTTTCTTTAATAACTCCACATGTTGTTTGACAGAGATGGAGGGTGGTTCTGCCATCTAAAAATTATAATAACGTTATATATGTAGTGATACATGAACTTACCCTACCCAAAATGTTAACTGCTCTAAAGTACAGTAAAAAATAAATGAACCATTTCAGCTGACAGATGAAACAGGTTCCGCTTAAAACACGGCAACAAGATCAGAGTGAACTAGTAAAACATGCACAGCGTTTGCAGTTTTTCGAAAGCGCCGAGTAGGGAAGGCTGTTGAATTCAATTGTGAGAATTGTTAACATTCGTCTTCGCTATTCAAGGCCAGACCCTCTTGTTTTAATAACAGAGCTGAAGTAGTTAATATCTCTCGATAAATAATGCATGGATCGGCTGTAACAGCTTCCCTCGCTTTCCCGCACCAGCCCAAACAACGCTCGGCATATGGTAGAGCCGGGTTCACAGGCATTAAAGAGATTTGGAGTGAGAGGCGCACAGCAAGGCCTAAGGCCACCTATTTGAATACTAAGCTCCTTTCAATCACATCAAATGCTTCCAATTCATTTATTCAAATAAAAGGCCCATAAACTCACACTTATAAGGCCTGAAAATATTACTTGTCTCCTTCTCCTTCTATTTTTTTTACCCCAGCACTCGTTTCAATTTCTGTGGAGTTCTGCAAACAAAAACAGACTTGTTCGCTTTGGAGTCGGAGAAGATGGGCGGCATTATCAACACGGCCGCCGAGCTTTGTATTCCAGATTTTAGCTGTGAATACATTTAGTTTGATTGCATCAGGAGCCTCTGACTAGAGCTTAATGTATTCGCTTTTCTTATTAGGTTTGAAAATGAGAGGTGAAAACTGGCATGAGGGACTTGAGAGCGAACAGACAGAATTTATATAAACAGCGCAATCATTCATTCAAGGCTTGATTAACCAAGCTCACAAAGAGAATTTAAGGCAATGTGTATAATTATTTGGACTGTCATCCACAAGCGATCGTAATTGACAAGATTTGTATGAGATATGATGCAATAAGAGAATATATTAAATAGCAAACCTAAATAAATAAATATATAAATAAATAAAAGCCAGCTTGATTACCGGGAGAACATTAGGGGGAGGCGTGATATTAGAACAACACAATTATAGCGCTTTTCCTCAGGACACGCTGCTAGCGTTTCTGATGCATTAGCGAGCCTTGGCTAACGAAGAAAAAAAAAATAGGTGCAGCAGATTTTCAAAGCGCCACTTGTACCCAGCATCATTAAAAATTTATTCAACTTCTCCCTGCACCACATGACAAGTGTTTGGTCACAGAGAAGATGCATTGTGAACTGGGAAGAAAGAAAGTTTCTCTTTTGCACTCGTTTATTTCTTTTCTTTACTGTAACTCTTTTTGTTTCTCTGCTTTGAGTGTGTTTCTCTGTCGCTCTGCATCTCCACCTCTTCCTCTCGGTTTCTCTCTCCCCCTGCCATCAGCTCTGCAGCTGAAAGATGTACCCATTACAGAGTGACAGTTTGACACACAATGACCTGTCAGCGCATTCATCGCTCAATGTTTTATTTTAGCGGCGAGCCAAAACTGAGACGAAAATAAGCAAGTTGTTTCAAGGCCCTGGAATTAGATTTAAAAAAAAAAAAATACCATCAGTATTAAAAAAATACAGTCACCGACCTTCTGATTTACTCTCGATCTGTCAAAGCTGTGAGTAAGCTAGCCTTTCTCTTAAAAAGCTATAGATATTCTGTGTTAGCACCACAGCATTGATGTAATATGCCGGTGTAATATTTCAGCTATCATAACTCAAATGTGTTTGTGGTTGATGGGAGTACTTAACACAGAACACAGAGTTGCAAGACCTTTGGTATTTATAGAAGGGAATGGTGATGAGATTGCTGAGAAGTTATCAACTTCTGAGTATTATTATATTAAAGGAAAACAGTTCAATTTGTTGGGTCATTGCTTTTGTGGAGTACACTTTCATATCCCGTTATATATGTTTTATTATAGTAGATAAAGCTCATAAAGATTTAAATTATATCATTTTGTTTCTTTCATCGCAGCAATCACAATTAAGTTAAATGGGAATTAAGCATGCAAATGCCATTTCTGCCTTGTTGAAAAAGTGCACTACTAATTATAAATAATATTTAATGATAGTTGTTGATTGGTCCTACTCTTAAATATTATGCATCAAAAGATAATTAAAGATCATGCAATACGTGTATGCTACTGTATAAGAAATACAATCAAAACATTTTATGCGTGAATTGCAAAGTATGGGTAATTTACACAGCACAAAAAAATGAAGAAAAACATGTGTTAATTTACTCAAAAATTTAATTTAGAGTAGGGGTGCCCAAACTTTTTCTAATGAAGGGCCCAAAACCAAACTTGATTAAGGCTTGTGGGCTGAAGGTAAATATATCAAACTGTTTTACAAAGTTGCCACAGATATTTTCCTCAATTATTTCAATTTTTAAATAGAAAACATTATTTTAATCATATTAACTAATGCATTATATTGTATATTTTTTTTACGTTTTATTATTAACCCATTAAAATGAAAACATAAGAATTCCATTTATAACCCAATGGAGTTTAATGCCGAAAACACTAGTCAAGCTGCACCTGGCCTTGCCATGATTTTCTCACAGAGGATTTCTAAATTGTGGTCTACCCATTGAGCAACAGTATGTTTAAGAAAAAAAGAAAATTGGATTAATTCACAACATTTAATTTTTTGTGGCTTAAATTAAAAACAAACAAATGAAAGGTTACGTTAAATTACAAATGACAATGTGTATTAAAGGCATTACCCCCAACATTCTCCCTCTCTTCTCAGATGGGATGATGGGCCAAATAAAAGGTTACCATGGGCCAACTTTGGCCCGCGGGTCCTACTTTGGGCATCTCTGATTTAGAGGTTCTAAAAATGTAAACATTTGAAAACAAATTTGACATGATATGGTCACCATTGCCATGTAAACTACAAAAAGATAAAGACACATGTAGTACTTGCACTACAGGACTGTATGTTCATTGCACGTTGCATTTCTTTGCACAGTGACATTGCCAACTACTGGCCTGAAATGAACTATACAGAATTTAGCTGTTTGTTTTTAGGGATGTGAGTAAATTGGAGTATAAATAAAACTTACATTTTTACTTTATTGTTATACTATAAATTTACTTTATCAAATGTTGATGTTTGCATCACACTCAGCTCCATGTGTCTTTTCTTGTATTGCAAACTTGCTGATAGCTCACCCATCATTAAAAAAACAAAAAAACAAAAAAAACACACACACACACACACATAAATAACATAAATAGAGATCAATGACTTGTGGAAACTTAGGGGCCACTCACACTAGCCTATACAAATTGTGCCTGAGTTCGATTCCCAGTTCGTAGTGTAAGTGCTCTGAATGGGCCCAGGCACTGTTCAGTTGGCCAGCCCTGGTCTGGTTGGAAGAGGTTGAGCTTTGGTGTAGTACGATTGTAGTGTGAGTGCAAAGCGTGTCTGAGCGCAAGACTGAAGACACAATGTCACTTTCAAGAGACTATTTCATATGGATTTATTTATCATTCTTACTTTTCAATAAACAAGAACTGTCGTAGTTTATTAAAGACGCAAACCCCTCGCTGCACGACAGCTGCACCTTCAGCAAACCCCCTAATACCTGCAGTGCAAGGACTTTTATGATAATTTATGAGCGTCAAAAGTTGTGGATCTGTTCAGCAAAATATTTGACTGCGTGTCACTGCATTCCAAATGATATAACTAAAGTTTCCACTGTGCTGATTGAGAGCACTCTTCCTTTTAAACTGAACAGTTGCATCATCGATGCGTAAGCGGGTTCGGAAGGCAAAATGCAATGTGAGTGCAGGCCGTCGAGGGAGAAGGGAGGGGGGACAAACGCACTTTGGCATGGTAGGCGGTATGTTATTTTTAAGTGCAATGTTGGCCAAATATAATGCAATATAATGTCATCAAACGAACTTTCTTTCCCAAAACAATCGTTGTAATTAACAGAAAAAAATGGTAAGTTCACCCAAAAATGAGAATTGAATTATTTACTCACCCTGGTGTTGTTCCAATGCTGCATGCTATTCCTATTTTTCACTTTTTAGTCTACAACAGATAATTAAAATAAAACATTAAAAAAATTCAACTGTCATAGAATGGACCCCAAAACATGTCAATTACAGTAAATGTAAAGTGCTTTATACAGTATGGGTTGTGTGAGAAAAAAAGTGTATTATTTAATCTTGACCTTGACTGTATGTCTTTGTGCACAACTAAACTCTATTATTGCCACAGTTCACACCGACTAACCCAGAAATTCATCCTGGTAAATCAAGCTTAATAAACATAAAAAGCAATGTCTAAAAATCTCTGAAAAAGTGTCACAGAGGAAAGTAAATGCATTGTATGTGTGTGGTATTTCTTGGTGAGTTGCAGCTATGCACAAAGACTAATGGGATAGGATTTCCGTTAAATATTAAATACAATTTGTATTAGCTTTCCACCAAAGCTTATTGTTTCCCCATAATTATGGAAAAGGATGGCTGAGTGTGTAAAATATGAAAATAAAGCAAAGTATATTCGGTCACACTTTATTTTGATGGTCCGTTTGTTGAATTTAAGTTACATTGCAACTAATTATCATTAGATTATAAGTAGACTGTTAGGTTGGGGTTAGGGTTGGGGTTGGGGTTAGGGTTAGTGTAAGTTGACATGTACTTGCCAAGTTTCTTATAGTCAGTTAAATGTCTGTTGAAGGACTGTTAAATGTCAGTATCAACAGATATTAAGCAGACAGTCTACTAATACTCAAATGGACCATCAAAATAAAGTGTTACCGTATATTCTATAGCAGAATAACATTTTAAAGGCTGCCCAGGAGTATATTTCTGAAACATATACTGTAGTATTATCTGAACATATCTAAAAGACATACTTCAATATAAATACTACTTAAATTTCCAACATAACCATATTAGACCCTTTGGAGTTCAAAACGTCCTGCAAAACAGGAATGACCCACATGGTTTTGAATTGAAAAGCACTTTAAATGTTTTCCATCCATCTAGGAGACTTTTCCTTTCACATGTAAGTGCTTAGTTACATATTGCGCATGCTGTGAAAGGTTAAAGCACATATTCAGATGAACACATTTTAACCCTCCGGTATCAAAAACCACACCAGCGATTACTGGATTCCCCAGCAGGCCTTTAACCTCACATGTTCCAATAGTGGAGCTGCTCTGGGAGCAAAGGTCATCACCCTCAAAGTGATGAACATGTGTCGGCAGTGTATTATTTATGTGATAAGGGCTTCGGTTCTGCTAGCAAGCTCAAACGCACATGCACGCACACACAAATTGGCACAGGTTCAGGTGGCCTATGCCCCCAAGTCCTCGTGCAGTTTATTGAGTCCCATGGCGAGTTGATCCTCTGCTAGTGTTTGGTCATCAGTCACCGCCCACATTGTGTCCAGCGAGCGTCTGTCTCATCTCTAGCTGGACACACACACCGCCTCCACCCACAGACCGTGTGTGTTTTTGTGAACGTGTGTGTTTTTGTATGTCCGCACACTGCAGAAAGGCAGATTCATCCTCAATATACTCCGGGTTTGAAATGAACACCCGCCAACCCACCAAATGTGAATGAAAATAGACTGTTGTGGTGAGTAACACTAATGAAGAAACTGGTCAGGTGGGTTATGATTCAGAAATAGTGTTCTAGAACTTTGCATGCCATCATTTCAATGCAGTGCACTTTTCTATGGGGAGCCTCCGACATTAGCAAAACAAAGTGTGAAGTAAAGGTCAAAAGGTCGAATGTTTCATTTCTTGAAACCCCCCAAAAATATAGAATAATACGGATCACCCTTTTCTTTCACATTTGTGTTGTTGTTTGAAATACCTTTATCATATTTATTGACACTTTGTACATTATTTAACTGAACTTTCACCTGTAAAATGATTCACTGGTTAGGACAGCCTCACTGTAATTGAGAATATGAAAACAGTGTGATGCATTCCTTAAATTTGTTCAATGGACAGCACTTCCTGTCCTGTGTGTGTCTGGTTAACCGTCTACTGTAGTCCCAGAAGCCAATTAATGGGCCCCTTTTCCAACACATCCTCATACACAGAACATGTCCATAACTACTGAGCAAAAACTGTCAAATGTGTCAATCGCAAACATACTCATGTATAATATTTACCATCATACTGACTGAAAAGGCACTGGAATTTATGCTGGGGGACTATAATTATCACCATGACATGATAGTTTGGTGCATATTATTATCAGAAATTTTTATAGTAAGAATGGGTTGATTTTTTATGAATATCACTGAAGGAGAGGTTTCAATACACTGAATTCAGTGTGTTGACAATAATTTTTGAATTCACAGCCTATATGCTAATCTTCAGCATGTTCCGTTAAACATTGCCTAAATAAACAAATGCTGTTAAAATGATAAGAGAAGTCAAAGAGAATCATGTGTCTTTCCAGTCAAACAATATTTTTGTGGATCTTAAATCTTTTGTGAATGAAAAAATCATATCATATCATATATATATATATATATATATATATATATATATATATATATATATATATATATATATATATATATATATATATATATATATATATATATATATATATATATATATATATATATATATATATAATGACTTTATTCAACAGTTTCTTTTCTTCAGTGTCAGTTCAGGGTGGGTGAATTTTTTTGATTCACAAAAGATTTAAGATCCACAAAAGACAAATATTGTTTGACTGGAGAGACACAGGATTCTCTTTGACTTCTCTTATCATTTTTACAGCATTTATTTATTTAAGGAATGTTTAATTAATGGAGCATGCTGAAGATTAGCATACAGGCTGTCAATAAAAAAAAAAAAAATATATATATATATATATATATGTAATCCTGTTGGTTAACTTGACTATGGTGCCAATTTGGTTAAGTTAATTTACTTATGACGCATTCAATTCAATTCAATTCATCTTTATTTGTATAGCGCTTATACAATGTAGATTGTGTCAAAGCAGCTTCACATAGAAGATTATAGTAAATTGAAAGTGTCAGTTCAGTTTTCAGAGATTAAGTTAAATTCAGTTCAGTTTAGCTCAGTTTAGTGTGGGTTAATAATCACTACTGAGAGTCCAAACACTGAAGAGCAAATCCATCGATGCGCAGCTCTACAGATCCTGAACCATGCAAGCCAGTGGCGACAGCGGCGAGGAAAAAACTTCACCAATTGGCGAAAGTGAAGATTTAAAAAAAAACCTTAAGAGAAACCTGGCTCATTTGGGCACGACCATTTCTCCTATGGCCAAACGTCTTGTGCAGAGCTGCAGTCTAGGCGCAGGAAGCTGGACCTCAGCGAAGACTCGTCTGTCCTTGGAGCATCACAGGAATCAGTCTCATGCTCTCCACTCTTCCATGACCACCACAGCAGCTGGTCAGGATACGGCCTGGTCCAGGATTATGAAAACCGTGGGATCATCTCGTCACTGGTCTTGGATCGCATCAGTGGCACTGCATAGTCTGAGGGCCTCAGGATGAGTACCCCCAGGTGGAAATACAGAATAAGGAGAATAATTAGCGTAGCTGCTGTTCATAGTGTATATAAACAAGAAACATGTCGCAAATGTGACATTATAGTGTATATAAACAAAGACGCATGTCTTTGGTTGGTGGGAAGAAACCGGGGAACCCGGGGGAAACCCATGCGAGCACTGGGATAAACATGAAAACATGGACTGGCCTAGTAAGGATTAGAAGCAATGATGTTCTTGCTGTAAGGCAACAGTGCTAACCACTGGGCCACCGTGCCTCCCAATCTAGGAAGAAGGGTGAGGAATGAGGAAGGAAGGGGGGATTCTTAAAGATGAAGATGGCTGTGCTAGGAAGACTTAGGTTATTTATGGTGACTTAGGAAACATCTGATTGGAGAATCATGTGATAGCTAATGCAGGTCCAGCCGTGGTCAATCATAAGCACATGATCCTCTCGAAACTAGTTTATAAATAAACTTCACATATTTGCTACTAAACCATGTGGACTTGAAGGGTTTATTTTATTTTTTTTTATTTGCTTGTTTATTTAACAGGGACAATACACTTGACATTGTTATACAGAGATAACCGATGTTGCGTACATGGGCATATAGCATAAAGCTAATTTGCAGCCCTCGTCCCTGGTTAGGCTTTACATAAAAGATAAAAATAAAACAATCAGAGTAAAAACACAATTCAACAAACATGTACCGTATATACAGATCCACAACCATAAAATGCAAGTCAATCTGCATAAAGAGAAATGTAAACAGAACCAACCTGAAAGAATAATACTTAATGCTCACATTTCTGTGAAGATTTCAACCATTCTTTCAGCTTTACATTAAAAACTGGGAGTTTAGATAATAATTTTAAATGAACAGGCATGGCATTCCATAGATGTGAACCTTTTACTGAAAAGGATGACTGACCCATAGTGGTTCTGCATCTGCGGATTCTACAATTCCCACTTACTGCCCCTCTAGTCTTCGCCCCATCACTGCTGAATTTATGTACCAACTCACAGACTACTTTAGGGGCAAGACCATGTATACACTTAAACATGGTTTTTAAAAACGAAAACTTTAAAAAACCATCAAAACTTAACAAATTATATTTTTTAAGAATTTGACAATGGTGCCATTTTATTGGTTTCTGATCCATAACTTTTAAAGTTTGTTTGTAAAGTGACATTACAGGCCTAACAATTGACTGTGTTGCTTGACCCCAGATTATTGCACAATAAGACATACGTGATAATATCATAGCATGCACAAACATTTGTGCTGCTTTAAAAGATATATATGGTCTTATCATACGAAAACAGTTTAAATTTGTCTTTATAATCTTGGACATTTTTTTAATATGGGCATCAAACTTAAGCTTTGAGTCTATAATGACACCTAGGTATTTAAATTCACTTACTTCCTTGATTTCCTTTTGGTCAATTTGGATTTTAAATACATCTAGTGCTCTGTTTTTTAAAGAAAAACACATTGAAACTGTTTTGTTGTAATTTAGAGTTAAACAGTTGTCCTGCAGCCAGTGGGAAATACAGACCAGTTGCTTGGTTAACATTTCTGCAGCCTTCTGTGACGTTTCTGCTGTTACATAAATAATTGTATCATCTGCATACATTTGACAACCAACTTCATTGCAACTTTCAGGTAGATCATTTATATACAAACAGAAAAGCAATGGTCCCAATATTGAGCCTTGTTGATGCCAACCCTGCACTTCAGGGACAGCAGAACATCTTAAAGGGTCACAAAACCCAAAAACAAATTTTTTAAGCTGTTGACAGTCATATATGTGTCCCACGCTGCTATAAACACTATTAGGACACATTTATTTCACTAAAAAGTGAAAATTGGTTGTTTTGGCGTTATTCTGAGCAAATTCGTTCTTCTGGTTTGAAATGAATTTCTGAAGCTGCGTCACACCGATTAGATACTTGTATGTATTCCAGCATGGAGAGTGGCTGTCTGTACCTGCGAGTACATCGTGGCGTCTCTGAGTGTGCGGCATTAATTCATGAGAATTATTAGTTCACTTTGTTCAAACCAATCAGCGTGCTCTATTGTGTATGCGGTGCAACTTCATTAATATGCAAGATAGCTTCGAAGACTGTTTTACCAGTGTTCAGACGACAGAGAGACGTCACGTTGTGTTGCTAAAACAAGTCAAAGAACGAGAATTTGGAGACATGGGTCGTCAGTGTTGCATTTATTAGTGTGCTGCAACGAAGGTTTTGTTTTCATTTCCCCACTATAAAAAACGCAGCTGGACTCATGTGTGGATTACAGTGCACAAGACAGAAATGCGTTTGTAAGGAACATTTTTTACCCGAGAGCTTTTCGCATCTGGAAATGATGAAATCCGGATTTGCCGCTCGTCTCCTTTTAAAAAAGACACAGTTCCAGTTTGATTGTCTTGTCTCTACAGATTTGGTAAGTGTGTGTGAGAGCAGTGCCCTTTGTTTGTTCATTCAGATGGCAAAGTTACTTTGTATCGTCAGCAGTGCTCTTTCAGTTTTTAAAGACATGCCATAGTCAAAATGATAGAGTTACTAAGTTTACAGTACGTTAATATCACTGCAATATTATAGTACAATTTACATAGACTGAAAGATCCGCTGTAAATGCTGCTCTCTGAGTGTAAACATGTAAACACAATTAAACTTGTACTGTCGTGTAGGATTTTCGCCGCATTTTGTGACAGGATAGTCTATACACAGACGGCTTTCTGACGCTACATACCGAGTGCATCTAAGTTACAGAGAAATGGAGAGGTTTTTTTTTCTCCCATACGCCGTGCGGTATCAAACATTACATTAAAATTCCTCTCTCCAGCAGTTCCTCACTTTCAATATCTTGTTTGTCACAGGGGACATGTAGGAAATATTCCTGAATAAAAAGTGAAAGTGCCAAACTGCAGTTAAAGTCGAAAAATTAATCATTTGGCAAATAATTTGATTAGTGATGTCTATGTAAACATAGTCACTCTCTTTCTCCCTTGCATCTGTGTGATTGTTTTGCCTCGCGCATGCCCAAATGGAAACTCCCATATTTGCAAATCCTTCCCTCCTTCCCTCCCCCGACACTCCCACCTAAACAGAGCTGGACACGCCCACTTTCCTGACTTTCTCCAAACTAGAGGTGTGAAAACACCCTGCTGAGCCTGGTGGACACTAATTGTTCTTAATTATTCAGATCACTTCGTTGAAAATATATTATATAGATAACACTTTTTTACTTTACACTGTATAACTGCATGTTAATAATATATAAGCTTGACCACTGTACTGTTCACGAAGACTCAACAATTTAACTTTTGATTTTGATTGTATAATGTAAAAATGTGCATAAAGATTATTATTGTGAAAAGCACTACAAATAAACTTGAATTGAATTGAAATGAGGGGTGACGCAGTGGTGCAGTAGGTAGTGCTGTCGCCTCACAGCAAGAAGGTCGCTGGTTCGAGCCTTGGCTGGGTCAGTTGGCGTTTCTGTGTGGAGTTTGCCTGTTCTCCCCGCGTTTGCGTGGGTTTCCTCCGGGTGCTCCGGTTTCCCCCACAGTCCAAAGACATGTGTGAATGAGTGTGTGTGGATGTTTCCCAGAGATGGGTTGCAGCTGGAAGGGCATCCGCTGCATAAAACATGTGCTGGATAAGTTGGCGGTTCATTCCGCTGTGGCGAACCCAGATTAATAAAGGGACTAAGCCGAAAAGAAAATGAATGAATGAATTGAACTGAATTGATGTCTAGGGTCATAGAACTCTTGGATTTCACCCCAAAATTATACATTTGTGTTCCAAAGATGAACACAGATATCTTAAGAATTTTGAACAACATAAGGCTGAGTAATTAATGATAGATTTTTCATATTTAAAGCCAATTTTGCCTAAATACAATGACCTGAACGACTATTAAAAAGTTCATTTGAAACCCTAAATATACTGTACCATCAAAATCATCAAAAATGTTTGTCTTATCGCTTACAAATGTTAAATAAATTGAGACTCAAAATAACAAGTCATGTATCTCCCTTAAGTCAACAGTGATTGTAATTTACCTCAGCTTTCATAGCCAAAGAAAACTAGTACGGCATATCTTTGTGTTCGCAAGGATGAATATCCCAAGGCTGGGCCTATCTGAAATGTGCAGTGGCCAGCATGTTTGAAAAAAAAATAAATGCAAGGCGCAGAGCTCGGTTGCAAGTCTCTGTTCCTACAAATCAACATATGTATCACGTTGCCTTGCGCATTCATGTACAAAAAAGAGAAAGAAATAAAGAAAAAAAAAAAACAGAAAAAGGAAAAAGAGCAAAAAAAGTAAAGAAGCAAAACCGAGCACTAGCTTGAACTGCTGATAAAAGTGCATCGTGTGCTAATCCACGACCCACAGAAACAGATACACTACAGGGCATTGTATGCTAATGCAGCCTCACAATGCAAATGAAACTAAACTGAGTGTATACATGTACATGCTCAATAGGGATTATTCACTGTTCGTGGTGATAATGGGCATTTGAATAATAATCACTGAAGGTTCATATATCACGTTGTTATATATCACTTCCTCTGTGCCAGAAGTCCAACGAGAACGTGTCCCCTAAGGTTCTGTTGGCATACATTACCAGTTAGCCTCGGTTTTATTTCGATAAAGGGACATTTTTTGGTGTGTGTGACTCCGTCCGTGAGATGGAATAAATGATATGAATATGGTATTAGTACAGGGCACACCGTAGGTTGCTGTCTCTGATCGCAGAGCCTGTGTTTCCCATCAGGCCTACAGGAGAGAAACATACAAGCTGTGATTGAAAGCCCCTGTCAGTCAAGCCATTCCCCGGCACCCTGGAGTTGTGTGTGAGAAATGCCGATTGCAGGACTGAAATGCGCACAAGGATTTTATCCGGCCAGCTGGGGAAAAAACTGAGACTAATTCATCTGAGAGCTGTGGTCTGCTTCTCAATGCGCTTCTTTCACTGGAGTCCTGCATTAAAACCAACAGGGCAATCTTTATCTTGGAAAAAGGATAATTCAAAGACTTCGGAGTTAGTACGTCTTTTATGTTGTTTTAAGAGCACTGATGTTTAAAAGGTTAAGATTGTTTTTTTGGGTTTGTTTTGGAGGGAGTGGTGGTTTAGGCATGTCTCTGATGCTAACCAAGACTGTATTTCTGCCATCAAACATAACAGTGCAGCAGTATTCTGATATATTTTTACAGTTTAAGATGTTTGTATTGTAATTTACATGAATTCCAGAGTCAATTATTCACGTGAAACCTGGAATTTTAAAATCGTAATTTTTAATCCTTCAGAAATCATAATGCTGATTTGGTCCTAAAGAAACATTTCTTATGTATCAGGGTTTTCTTTTTTTTAATTAAACATATTAAACATTTTATTCTTCAGAATGCTTTGATAAAGCACAACATTTAAAACATAATTTGTCTTGTTTAATGTACCACTTTTGGTCAATGTAATTGTACCTTCCTTAATTGGATGGACAGATGGAAGGATGGAAGGATGGACGGACGGACGGAAAGACAGACAGACAGACAGACAGACAGACAGACAGACAGACAGACAGACAGACAGACAGACAGACAGACAGACAGACAGACAGACAGACAGACAGACAGACAGACAGACAGACAGACAGACAGACAGATAGATAGATAGATAGATAGATAGATAGATAGATAGATAGATAGATAGATAGATAGATAGATAGATAGATAGATAGATAGATAGATAGATAGATAGATAGATAGATAGATGAGTTTTTTACATGCAAACTGAGGAGGGCCAAGGGAATGGGGGTTGTTCTGATGTCTTTCCTGGTGGCCTGTAAAAAAGAAAAAGAATAATGTTAAAGGTAATCTGTGATGCATAATCAACTTTGGAAGCTGTTTGGACAGAACTGTGTGCAGGTATAGTGTGTCCACTGTCATATTGGAGTGATATAAACACAATAAGTCTCTTTTTAAAAATTTCCTGACGTTAAAATAGGATCCAAATCCCACATTTTGAGGCCCACCACAACATGATGTAGGTGAGGTTTTCCCTGCCCACAGAACTGATTGCTGATGCACTTCCAGCCGCAACCCAACACTGGGTATTACCCATACACTCTCATATGCACACACATACACTATGGCTAATTTAGTTGATTCAATTCACCTGTACCGCATGTCTTTGGACTTGAGGGGGAAACCGGAGCACCCGGAGGAAAGCCTACGCCAACACGGGGAGAACATGCAAACTCCACACAGAAATGCCAACTGGCTCAACCAGCAACCTTCTTGCTGTGAGGTGATCGTCCTAACCACTGCGCCACTCTGACGCCACATTCTGATACTAAAAACATTATTTTAATTTCACTGGTCTTTATAGTAACACATATAATCATATCCACAAGAATGTATTTGCAAAGAAACTGGGATTAAAAGATCTGTTCCAACTCTCTGTGATCAGCTGCACCTCAAGAATTAGTTTTACAAGTTTAAAACGTTTTTTAAATGGTACATGTTTGTAATAAAAAAAGGCAGTAAAATCACTATATGATTAATAACCACTCGAATCACCACAGCTGCATAGTGTTAGTACAAGTATTCAAGAATGCTGCAAACACACAACAGGAGTCCCGATTTGTTGACGTTAAAAAGGTCCTATGAAATTAAAATAAAGTTTTTATACAGTATGTTAGTATCAGTATTGTTAGTTTTTTTTAAGATGTCTACAGTCTGCTCCAAAACTGTGACAAAATTTGCATTTAGAAGATATAAAACTGATATAAACTTGTGAAGCTTGTAGTTGGTCACCTCAGCCTAAATGGATTAATGGTTTTAATTATTCATGTCACCTCATACTTCAGTTTCTCATCAAATCATAAGCAAATAGTTAAATGTTTTCTCTTACATGCCCCACCCACTTCAAGACGCTTCTCATCTGCTTTTCATTTGTTGCACAAGCTCAACCACTCTCACTGGCAGAGCGGTGAAAAAACAAAACGCTATTGGCTGTTTTTTTTTAAAAAGGGAGAAGCTACACTATATCATTCCGACTGATTTTCAAGTATCATTACATCGTTCATGGCTTGCCATAGAAATGTGTTAAATGAACAGATTATGCAGAACAGCCATTGTCCCAAATAAATGCACCTGCTCTAAACTCTGAACTGAACTTTGTGTCCTCCATTGGATGTAATGATAACTGATCTACGCTGCACAGTTCTAAATATTAGCATTTTTTTTTTTTTGTATTGCTACCGCTTTTGTTTTTTTTACACAACAGAAATGTTCAAAGAGTTGAGCATCTTTATTATGGCTCCAGCATGACCTCTAGATGTACTTGCATGTAAGAAAAAAATATAAAAACTAACTGAATGAATAAATTAATGAATGAATTAAAATAAATTGTACTAAAATTTAATTAAATGTTAAATAGCCTGTTTTAACGATTTTAAGTCATTTAAAGAAAAAAAGACTTTTTCTTATTCAGAAATAATTTTCTTATTTTTAATGTAAACAAAATGATAGAAATATGATATACAACACTCAAATACTATATATATACAGTATATATATATATATATATATATATATATATATATATATATATATATATATATATATATATATATATATATATATATATATATATATACAGTAGAAGTCATAATTATTAGCCTCCCTGTTTATTTTTTCCCCCCAATTTCTGTTTAACGGACAGAAGATTTTTTCAACACATTTCTAAACATAATAGTTTTAATAACTCATTTCTAATAACTGATTCATTTTTTCTTTGTCATGATGACAGTAAATAATATTTTACTAGATATTTTTCAAGACACTTCTATACAGCTTAAAGTGACATTTAAAGGCTTAACTAGGTTAATTAGGTTAACTAGGCAGGTTAGGGTAATTAGGCAAGTTATTGTATAACGATGGTTTGTTCTGTAGACTATCGGAAAAAAATGCTTAAAGGGGCTAATCATTTTGACCTTAAAATGTTTTTCAAAAAATTAAAAACTGCTTTTATTCTAGCTGAAATAAAACAATTAAGACTTTCTCCAGAAGAAAAAATATTATCAGACATACTGTGCAAATGTCCTTGCTCTGTTAAACATCAGTTGGGAAATATTTAATAAAGAAAGAAAAAAAATCAAAGGGGGGCTAATAATTCTGACTTCAACTGTATATATGTAGGTATATATATATATATATATATATATATATATATATATATATATATATATATATATATATATATATATATATATATATATATATATACTGTATTTTTTCCCTGCCTGTGGAACCTTTTCTACTCCCCTGTATGCATCAGCAAACATGCTGATACAACTTAAAGGTCATGTTCTTTTCATGTTGACAGGGCCTTCTGAAACTTTGACGAGGCGGTCCCTCTGTAGGAGCGCTCCGTCTGTCCACATGCTATAAAGGAATTAAGCTTCCTATCAAACCTTTGTCAGCTCACTCATGTGCAGTGATTAGAAAACCAACTAACTGAACAAAAATACTGTAACCACAACTCAACAGGCAACGCAGACACATTGTGAATAAAAACAGTACAGTCAACGAGAGGAAAGCAGACCGGAGAAGTTCTAGAAACATTGAAATAACCTCATTTAAAGATCAGTGAACTTGTAGAAAGACTCCTAAACCACACTCATCTGAAATACACGGTAATTTAAATATCTTTCCACACTATATGATTAAAAGTTGATATATCATTAAAAATAGAGCAGCTTAACATATTATAGCCATAATTCAACATCAATCAAATCAGAAATGTATGTGCGTTTTTTATTTGAAATAATCTAAATGTAAATGCATATGCTTACTAGATTCTGACGGTATGATAACCTTGGATAAAAATATCACGGTATCACGGTATTGTGCTCACTGCTCTAAAATATATTATTTTTAAATGTCTGGGTAATAAACAACAACTTTTTCTTCTTTGAAAACAATATATTCTATTTTTTGAAAGATTTATGATATTTTGGAGCATACACGTCAGGCTAAATAATTCAAATGAATCATTGACTTCTGCTGTCTTTGTTTGTTTCAAAAACACAGATTTCTTTACAACTTAAAACGGCTTAAAATCGTAACGGCTTTAAATCTTTGGATATTTTTTCTGTTGGAGATACTGTTGTCCTAAAAAAAGGAAATAAAAATCTCACACATACCTTAGGAACGATATTACAGAAAATGTTAGCGGTTTTAAAACCTTGACTTTTCCAAACCGCGGTATACCTTGAAAACGGTTATTGTCCCATGCCTAATGTTAACCCAGCAAACACGAATCCTGACAGTTTCACAGAACAATATGCATTTACTGTAATGATAAATAAATAAACAGATGAACAGAAAGACAAACACAAACTCCACAGAAAAATGTACTCACTGCATATACTGTATATAAATGCCAGTACATTTTATGTAAAAAATATATTTTATTTATTAACAAATGACTGATTAACAGACAGTGTTTATTATTGCTTGATTTATTGACTGTGAATTTTATTTATTTATTTATTTATTACTTTTTAATATGCCCATTAGTAGTCAAATATAAATAAAAATAGCAGTCTATATACTGTACATATTTTTATTAATGAGTATAACAAAATTTGGTGTTTTAGCTAATTATAAAAAATATAAAAAATAAATAAACTATTTTATTATGCCACTTTCATATGTTCAAGCAACGAGAGCATGTTATGTACACAAACCTGAGAAAATCTGCTGTCTGTTCAGTGTGGGAATCAATACAAGAAAACAGGATCTACATAGACGTCATCGCTGTAGCCATCTGTACTTAATCTTACACTGCCTGATAAACAATAGAGCGTTATCTTAATTGAAAGTGAAACGCCTGACCCTTTTCAACCCACCTTGTTTAATTTAAGCTCAGTGATAATCATGAAATGTGCTTCCTTTATTAAATTAAATGTGACATTCGTGAGCTCTGCAAAACCCAATTCGGCAGGAAGGAAATTTTAACAACACTGCCACGATGGCATTTACTGTAATCAGGAGCTTCATGCTATATTCCTTCAGTCAAACGTGTGCCATCAGTTCGCCATGTGTTTCAGTCTGTCAGCCCTGCTTTATTCACCTGCATGTGTGCGTGTCTGTGAACCGCTAACATCACTCTCTCACTCAGTGTTTTTAATCTTGTTTTCCACTACTAAATCTTAATGTTTTTAAATCTAAAATGTTTACTTGAAAGTCAAAATAACTTAAGATTGTGAAGTCTTGTTTATTAAAAAGTTTAAATCAAGATACCTGACAGGATTTAAATCATATTTACACTATTACAACTGAGGGAAGCAAGTGTTTCTTTATAACAAATGTCTGCAAATAGGGTAAGAAAAAAATGCTTGGGTGACACTGTACAATAGGGCTCAATTAGTTGATATGCTGTGTAATAACTCTTGTATAATTAACAACAATGGCCATTACATTTTCTCACTTTTAAATGATAATAGCCTATCTGACGTTTTTTGCTGTCAAAATTGAGTTATTCACAATATTTTTCTGTGAATAACTCATCAAAAATTATGAATAACAACTTATGTAATGAAATAAATAACTTATTTGATTTTATTTTTCATTACTTATATCTTGTATTTACAATATTTATCAGATTTTAGCATACTACAGTAATTGTCATTCTAAATATAACTTAGTATTATCATTTCAAGGTAGTGATAAGTTACAGTAATTATTTTTTATAACATGTTAACGAAAATGCAGATTGTTCATTGTTAGTAAATGTCAGGTCCATTAAATACTAATATTTGATTTGATTTGATTTGATTTGATTGATTGGTTGATTGATTTTAACTTTAGTGAATGTTGCCTGGATGATCAATGGCTTTAGAAGTATATATATTTATAATAAGTTATCATTAGTTTAACTAATGTTAAAACATGATAAAGGGGACTTGCTGCAATTTGCTAATTTACACGCTATTAAAGATGAAGTTTTGTTGGTGTTGTTTTGTTTTTTCTTGGACCTTTAACTGAAAATGTGGTCCTTGTGGCTCATGAAATGCAAGTCAGTGGTTATCGATACAAAAAAAATTATAATAATAATAAACTTAATATATATTATTTTTGCTGACATGACTTATTCATGTGCACTTTGGCAGTAAAACCGGCTCTGTAATAAGCTGTATACCACCAGCAGCTGCTTTCAGATGGAGCAACGTTTACTACAGTACACAAAGCCCTGGTTCATTGAAAATTTAATTATTATCTTTTTTTTATTATTATTAAATTAATTCATTAATTTATTCATTCAGTTAGTTTTTATATTTTTTTCTTACATGCAAATACATCTAGAGGTCATGCTGGAGCCATAAAAAAAAGGATTATTTGAATCTTAGGCTCTGTGTTTCTGCTGATCAGAAAGCATGTGAAAATCCCAAATTTAATAAAGTTTTTACTCCTAACTCACCTCATAACTTCAGTCGAAGATTTGAAATAAATTAGATGAGATGATTAGTGAGATGATTCTGTCACACTGAATTAATAAAAGCAGTTAAATCCTCTGCTCTGTTTGTTTCTGACATGTCTCTTTTTTGCAGTTTCTGCACCAGAGCGCCCTCTGCCCTTCAGAGGACAATTATTACTGATCACAGAGCTGTGCTTCTCTGACAAGATGTGCTTGATAATCTCCAATTTTGCTGAATCGCAATCTCAATATTTATTTCAAATAATATAACGGCCCTGATACACATGCACACACACACAATCACTCATTCATTAATTTGTAGTTACACAGCAAAATTTCCAGTGTTAAATATACAGTGTGATTTTTTTGGTGTTAAAACCGGACTACATTTTAATCCACTAGTGTGAAAGAGCGTATATTTAAGATTTTTTCAGTGTTAAACTTTTTAACCCAATATGCAGTGTATTTCCCACTAGCGACGGAAAGTGCAGTTTTTTTTTACTCAAACTTGTTCTTTCAGACACACAGTGATCAAACCAGTATGTTTTACTTAAACTTGAAACATGCCTTGTTGTATTTTAAAATGCAAAGAGTTGAATGTATTGAAATGATTTCTGAAAAGATTAATGAACATTTAATAAATTAAAACTATTTTCAAAATATTTGATCGCTGTTATCTGTCTCACACACACCAATATAGAAAAAAAGGTAATATATTAACACTTTGAAGGGTAACACACATTCCAGTTTGATGTAAGAATAAACTCTTACTGCGTTAAAATGATCTCTGAGAGTAATCTACAAATTTCAAACTTTAGAAAGTGTTATTTTAAATCCAAAATGGAGGGAGTCATATTTACACCCAATGAGTGTTAAGTTAAACTCAAATTGAGTTAAATGTACACAGTTTTTTTTTTTTTTGCTGTGTAGAAAGTGGAATGTTTCTCTTCACAAGACCAAAGGACTTCATAAGACTTCATAAGAAGATATGTTAATTTTGTGTTGACTCTAAATATGTTTTTTGACTTTAAAAGTGCTGGTAGTCCCTACCTTTTTAACTGGAAATTGTATTTGTTCAACTGAAGGAACAACATATGTGCATTCTGGGTGGCATGAAGGTGAGTGAATTAATTAACGTTTAATATTTGTTAATTGTTTAACAATTAGTTTTTATTTTAATTATCTTTAATAGGGTAAAATTTTTCATGACCACATTAGCATAGTTTTCTTGTTTTAATAATTTAGATAAATTTTATTTTTACTTAATTTAACACATTTTCCTTTTGATGTTAATGTATCTTTGTTCAGGAACGTTTAGATACTTGCAATAAAACACATTGAAGTACATTTTTTTTTTTCCACGCTTTGTAAGTGTGAGTGTTGTTAGACAGTTCCTCCTTGCCTCCCTCTTGTTTTAAAAGGCACGTGTAATAGCCAGTAAAGAATGGCCTTAAGAGACTCTGGCATGTTGATGCCTGATGCACAAAGGTCATTGATTCCGGGGCCCTCAGCTTTCTCTTAACAATTCGTCGGGATTTTGGCATTTGGTGAGCACACACAGGACAGCTTCCCGACAAGCCGACCTTGACAGCGAATTGGATAAATAAACCTTCAATTTAGCCTCTCTCCTCCCGGCTCCGCGCAGCCCGGCAGCACGTCCCACCGGGAGACTTCACCTATCCATATCGCTCAGCCCGTGCCTTCTCTCCGTGAGCCCGGCGCGTCTGCTCAGCTCAGCCTGCCCTCACTCTGGTGACAAACATCGTCTAGCGCACGCACTAACAGCCCTCTCCTGCAGCAGTCAAAGTCAATACTGCTCCCCTCAACAATTTAATGCCAATTCTGTCTTTCGCGCTGTCCGTCCTGAGCTTCGACCACCTCTCCAGCGTTACTTTAAAACGCACGGCGTCGCGAGCGCTCGACAACCCCCGCTCTGCCTGCTCACGAGACGGCAAGGCTAGGGCATCGCTCCATAACGGGTAATGACATGGCATTTAATGATACTGTCCGAAGTGATCCGCGGCCCGCAGACAGGTAATGCACCAGCGGTGGAGCAGATAAGCATGGCTGCACCACTGCGCGCTCGTGGTGCTCGGGTGACGCCGGCAATACTGTATCTCTCACGGGCCCTGCGCAGATACAGGGTGACATATGCATTGCTATTCTCTTCTCAGCCCTGCCATGGACCGAAGGTAAAGGAAAATAGCGCTGTCTGATGGAAAGAGCCCTTAGCGGAGACTGAGTGTGTATGCGTTTTATGATGAGCGCCATGTGAAAGGGAGTCAGGGAAATGCGGAGAGAGTGGCTACAGCTTTAATGTTTATTTTTATCTTGCTCAAAGGTTGCTTTGTTTTGTGATACTGTATATATTGTTCATCCAAATTCCATATTCAAATAACTACACAACTCAATATAATGCTAAAAAATTGCTCTAAAATCATCAAAAGTGAAAACAGACAATTATAATGTTAGAAAATATTTGTATTTCAAATAAAAAAAGCATATTGTTATCTGTAAAAACACAAACAAACTTAGCAGTTATTTACATCCATTTGTTCTCTCTTAAATATTTTGTTATTTTCTTTCTATCACAAAATTATGGATACAAATCGTCACAATCAATCAAGCAAGCAAGCAAGCAAGCAAGCAAGCAAGCAAGCAAGCAATCAAGCAATCCAAACACAACAATGAACCTATGCTTAGGATGATTTCACACCTGCCTCATTTAGTTCAGTTAAAACCTACCAGAGTGTGTTTGCCTTTTTGATGCAGTTCCTTCTGGCAGGTGTAAAAGCGACAATCATACTTGAGTGTGGACCTAAAGCAGACCAAACAAGTGTACTGAGACCTGCTCAAAAAAGGTGGTCTTGGTACGTTTTCAAATTAATCCTGGAGCAGTTCAAACGAATGTGAGAATGTGAATCTATCTCAATCTGACCAAAGTCCAAAAAGTACTTCGCCTTTTAGACTAAACCACCTGCAGTAGTCAATTGCAACGTGCATTCTGAGATGAGAAAAAGTTTTTTTAGACACTTTACCACAATTATGGCAGGCCACAGACAAACGTGAGGTTGTGTGGGGATCCATACTCCCTGCTGACTTTACTATATAGTATGCTAAAAACAGTATGCAAGCCTATGCTCGAACTCATAGGCTGCGTCCAAAATTGCCTACTACTCAGTAGGTACTGCATTTGAATTTAAATATACTACTCGGCCATTAGAAAAGTACGTTCTATACAGTGTAAATGTCAGTAGTATGAATAGAACTCGGACGTACTACATCCACCACAAATGCATCACTTCACTCCCATTCATGAATTCTCTCGCAGTGCATCATGGGATAGCATAGCGTCTATCCGATGCGCACTTCAGAATCTCAACGGAAGTAGTACTGTAGGTCATCCGGGTACTTCTCGCATACTGGTTTTTGATTTCTTTGAATTCGGACATACTACTTGGCTCGCATACTGTTTTCACTATACAGCCTTTGTTTACTTACTGAAATCCTCGCGCTAATTCTGACCAATCAAAATGCAGTTCAGGAAATTCGTCTAGCCAACGATTGATGTGGATGTTGTTGCATGACTGCTTTTCGGTTCGTTATAACTGGATTGGTTCAGAGCAGTCGGCCTGCTGTGAAATGGAACTAAAATGGCAGAACAAATGCTACAATGTATAATTTTTAACCTTGGTCCAGAACAAGGGAAAATAGGTGTGAAAACAGCTTTACACAACTAATCTTAAAAACAAATCTTTAATACATTTTAAACAATTAAAAATAAATTAGGACAGACATAACTTTTGCCCACCACTAAAAAGTTTGCTAAATAAAATGTATTAAAAACATTACTGAAACGAAAGAAAGAAAGAAAGAAAGAAAGAAAGAAAGAAAGAAAGAAAGAAAAAGGAAAGAAGGAAAGCAAGAAATATAAAGAAATAAAGAGAAAGAAAAAAATAGAAAGAAAGAAAGAAAGAAAGAAAGAAAGAAAGAAAGAAAGAAAGAAAGAAAGAAAGAAACAAAAGAAACAAAAGTAAAAGAAAGAATTCCAAATAAATAAATAAATAAAGAAGAAAGAAAGAAATATAAATATAGAAAGAAAGAAAGAAAGAAAGACAGAAAGAAAGAAAGAAAGAAAGAAAGAAAGAAAGAAAGAAAGAAAGAAGAAAAGAAAGAAAGAAAGAAAGAAAAGAAAGAAAGACAGAAAGAAAGAAAGAAAGAAAGAAAGAAAGAAAGAAAGAAAGAAAGAAAGAAGAAAAGAAAGAAAGAAAGAAAGAAAGAAAGAAAGAAAGAAAGAAAGAAAGAAAGAAAAAGGAAAGAAGGAAAGCAAGAAATATAAAGAAATAAAGAGAAAGAAAAAAATAGGAAGAAAGAAAGAAAGAAAGAAAAGAATCAAAAGAAAAAGAAAGAATTCTAAATAAATAAAGAAAGAAGAAAGAAAGAAATATAAAGAAAGAAAGAAAGAATGAAATATAAATAAAGAAAGAAAAAATAAAGCAAAAAATAAAGAAAGAAAGAAATATAAAGAAAGAAAGAAAGAAAGAAGAAAGAAAGAAAGAAAGAAAGAAAGAAAGAAAGAAAGAAAGAAAGAAAGAAAAAAGAAATATAAATAAAGAAAAAATAAAGCAAAAAATAAATAAAGAAAGAAAGAAAGAAACATAAATAAATAAACAAAAAAAGAAAGAAAATGAAAGAAATATAAATAATGAAATAAAGAAAAAAGAAAGAAAGAAAGAAAGAAAGAAAGAAGAAAGAAAGAAAGAAAGAAAGAAAGAAAGAAAGAAAGAAAGAAAGAAAGAAAATTCTCAGTTCTGCAACTGATGCGGGTAGGTCACGTGATGATGACAAAATGGCGGATGCAGTACATCCGAGTTCTGTTCATACTACTGACATTTATACTGTATGGAACGTATTTTTCTAATGCAAAGTAGTACATTTAAATTTAAATGCAGTACCTACTGAGTTCTTATAATTCTGAGAATTATTAAATAAATAAAGAAGAAAGAAAGAAAGAAATATAAAGAAAAAAAGAAAAGAGAGAAATATAAATAAATAAACAAAAAAAGAAAAAAAGAAAGATAAAAGAAAGAATTATAAATAAAGAAAGAAAAAAGAAAGAAAGAAAAAAGAAAGAATTATAAATAAATAAAGAAAGAAATATAAAGAAAGAAAGAAAAAAGAAAAAAAAGAATTATACATAAAGAAAGAAAGAAAAAACAAAGAAAAAAGAAAGAAAGAAAAAAGAAAAAGCAAGAAATAAAGAAATATAAATAAGAAAGAAAGAAGGGCAGTACGGTGGCACAGTGGGTAGCGGGATCATCTCACAGCAAGAAGGTCGCTGGTTCGAGCCCCAGCTGGGTCAGTTGGCATTTCTGGTTGGAGTTTGCATGTTCTCCCTGTGTTTGCATTGGGTTTCCCCCACAAGACCAAAGACATGCGCTATAAGGCAATTGGATCATTCAAATCAAACATTAAATTGTCTGTAGTGTATGTGTGTGAATGGAAGTGTATAGGTGTTTCCCAGTGATGGGTTGCACCTGGAAGGGTATCTGCTGCGTAAAACATATGCTGAATAAATTGGCGGTTCATTCCACTGTGGTGACCTCAGATTAATAAAGGGACTAAGGCGAAAATAAATTGAAAGAAAGAAAGAAAGAAAGAAAGAAAGAAAGAAAGAAAGAAAGAAAGAAAGAAAGAATATTAACCTGATCAGAATGATGTATAAATTTCAGTATACAAAAGGAATATGTGATAATTTACTCTCAGTCCTTGTCAGCTGATTGTTAATTGTAGAGTGTTTGCAGAAGGAATGGGGTCACGTGGAGGAGAAGAGAAGAGAACTTGATTCATTCTGATGCGAAAGGCTGTCAGCCGAGAGAGAGGAAGAAACAGACAGTGAGATAGAAAGAGAGGCACACAATGCAGAGTGATGGACAAGGGTAAAAAGAGCTGGAGGTTTTGATCATTTGTTCTTGTCATTCTTTAACCATGGCAAGAGAAGAATTGGGAGGGCAAAGAGAGCAGGGGGTAAAGAGAATAAAAAGTACAATGAAAGAGTGAGATGCAGAACTCTCAATGAGAGTTTGAAAGACAAGAGTACAGGATCAGTCTGACACCTCTCTCTATCTACACTTTCTTTTTCAGGGACTTTAAATGCTTGCTGAAATTACAATCTGGATGGAAAAGATGTGATAGTGTTAATTCTGTAGTTCAAATGAATGATGTTTATGTACCAACTACAGGCTTTAACATTTGTCAGGTTTGACTGTGTAACAGAGCTCAACCTTTATGTTTTTTGTGCTGTCATTCCAAAATAATTAGTTAAAAAAAAAACTTTTTTTCATGTTAAAGGTGCAGTAGGTGATCTGCCAAATGCTAACCCGTTAGCATAATATATTTTGAAACACAGTCCCTCCCCTGCCATCCAAAGCCATGCCTCCTGAAATCACGAACACGCACATTAAAGATGACAGAGACCCACTAGATCATGTCCTTCGCCAGTTAGAAAACTTTACAGTACTTTATAATACTATAATTCCCAACAAAAAATTTTATCTAGCACATTTTCAGTTGTGTAGCAAGCAAAACTTGCCATAATGTGCAATATTTCATGCATGCAAGTATCACTGGTCTCACTCTCTCACTCTCTTTGTCCTAAATTGACCACTGTATGCTAAGTGGTTGGCCGGCAATGTGCAGGAATTACACTTATTACTAAGCCATACTTACACGCTATTTCTGACAGAATATTAAGAGTAGCATGGTAAACAATATCGGGAGCGCATCACAGGTTGTCATTGTTCAAAAATGAACCAATGTGAATATAAAACTAACTTCACCTCAGTAAAGCAGGCTAGGTGGAATAGTGCTATTTACTGATGTTTTGTAGTTAAACTAAATAAGAATCTACATTATCGATGCTGTAAAAGGACCTTATGTAATTGAAAATAGTCACATCAATCTTTCAGTGGGAGATTTCAGTGGCTGAACACTTTTGTGCATATGACCCATTCATAAAATAACCCAATTTACATAAGCTTTGCGTGACTAAAGACTTTTAAAACATAACATTGCCTGTCTAAAAGAAATACTTCAGCCATGGTGTCATCCATCCTCCAGTGTGCAAAAGTAACTCCAATATTGATTCAGGATTTTAAAAAGTTTTGATTCATCATTTGTTTTTACTGCTGTCACTCTCTCTCTCTCTCGTATGTGCACGTGAACGTGGCCCGTGTGCATGCGCAAATGACAGATCTGCGTGAACGGCTGTGCAGTTGTACAAATCTACGTTTGCTGACAGACAGTTTGGGCTATCCATCAGAATTATGAGAATTGTCAGCCCAACAAATTTTAATTGGATGAACATTTTTTAGTCTTATGGCATACCCAGAACATAAAAATACATAAATACATTTAGATCATTTACTTTAATCATTACTATTGGAATGTAAAAAGACTTTCAACCACCACCTACTGCACCTTTAACTTAATTTTAACACAACTGTGTAACTTTATTAGGCTTTAGTCAAAAAAAAAAAAAACTAACTACATCTAGTTAAGTTGACAAATCGTTTGTTTATATAGCTCATTACATTTTACAATTACATTTTATCAACTTATTCAAGCAATCAAGGGATTAAGTTGACTTACAAATGTAATTTCACTCAACAATTTAACATTATTAAGTTGTTTACTTAAATTTGTAAATCAACTTAATCACTTTAGAATGCTTAAATAATTTGATACAATAGAACATAGTATTAATAACTCACTTTTTTGTTTCAATGAAATCAAAAATAAGGCAACCAGATAACTTATACTCAAAAAAAAAAAAACACACACATACAGTATATATATATATATATATATATATATATATATACACACACATACACACACGCAGTGGGGGTGGGGTGCAATTTGAATGTTTTCATCCAATCCCCTTTCATTTGTAAAAACAATTTACTGTAGTTAACTTAATCCATTGTGTTGGGACAACATGAAGGAATTGTGTGGAACCCAGCATTTTTTTTAAGTGTTTTTTTTTTTGTCAAACTAACAAATAATTTGTAACAGTGTACTAATGTTATCAAATGAAAGCATAAATGAAAATTATATGTTTAAATAAATAATTGTAGGGCAGCACGGTGGCTTAGTGGTTAGCACTGTTGCCTCACAGCAAGAAGGTCGCTGGTTCAAGCCCCGGCTGGGTCAGTTGGCTGTGTGGAGTTTGAATGTCTTCCCTGCGTTCACGTGGGTTTCTTCCGGGTACTTCAGTTTCCCCCACAGTCCAAAGACATGCGGTGCAGGTGAACTGAGTAGGCTAAATTGTCTCTAGTGTTTGAGTGTGAATGAGTGTGTGTGGATGTTTCCCAGAGATGCGTTGCAGCTGGAAGGGCAGCCGCTGCGTAAAACATGTGCTGGATAAGATGGCGGTTCATTCCGCTGTGGCGACCCAGGATTAATAAAGAAACTAAGCCGAAAAGAAAATGAATGAATGAATAAATAATTGTAGGGCAACATGGTGGCTCAGTGGTTAGCACTGTTGCCTCACAGCAAGAAGGTCGCTGGTTCAAGCCTCGGCTGGGTCAGTTGGCTGTGTGGAGTTTGCATGTTCTCCTCGTGTTGGCGTGGGGTTCCTCCATGTGCTCCGGTTTCCCCCACAGTGCGAAGACATGCATACAGTAGGTGAATTGGATAAGCTAAATTGTCTGTAGTGTATCTGTGTGTGAATACAAGAGTGTTTGGGTGTTTCCCAGTGCTGGGTTGTGGCTGGAAGGGCATCCGCTGAGTAAAACATAAGCTGGATAAGTTGGCGGTTCATTCCGCTGTGGCGACCCCTGATGAATAAAGGGATTAAGTCTAAGGAAAATTAATGAATGGATGAATAAATAAATAATTGTGTGTGTGTGTGTGTGTGTGTGTGTGTGTCAACAAAGTCCTATATTTTCAGCAATAATATATTTTTATATATCCTTGCTAAATAAAATACAATAAAAAATACATCTGTAGAAATCGCATGCTTCTAGCAAAAGTTTAGTCATCCCTAGTTAGCATCATGCTAACTATCAGACTAGCAAATATCTCTGACTGCACAGAAACGGATGAATGAAAGTGACTAATTAAAAGGAAACGGATCAAGTAAACATGATGACAGGGTGAATCCTCTCTCTGTGGCCTTAACTGAAGCCTGCTGGCTGGAGAGGGACAAGCTGTTTGTGTGCTGTCTGACAGGAGGAAATGACTGTTATCATAGCAAATGAAATCAAGCCCTGACGCTCTCCTTCAGCTAACAGCACGGGGTCATTCAGCGGTCCCGGACCCCCTCCACTCCCTGATAGTGATATTATGTGGTCTCAGTCCTCCTCTTTTCCTCAAGCTCCATTACTATCACAGAGCCGGAGAAAGCAGCTGAAGTTTAGTCGAGTATCACAGGGATTCATAAAAGTTTATCGACAATGACTGCTTGTGAATTAAGGTAAAAGGTTAATGGCTTTGCTTGAGACAGTGTCATGCTCTCAGAAAATTCTCTACAAAAGGAGACATTGGAGTGCAGACACTGGAGCTCACACACAATGTCAATGGCTCAAATACATGATTTTCTAAGGCCTCTAAAACATCAAACTTGGCTGAGCAAATTTCTGCACTTGACTCATACACTTCCTACACTTTAAAAAATGTCCAGATTTTAACAACATGTTACTTTAATTTTTCACAGTAAATTACATTAGTATCACTTACAGGATCTAACTGTAAAAATTCACAGTAATGTGTTGTATTTATAATTTTATTGTGAAATTAAGGCAGGTTGCATGATTGCAGTAAATTACTGTAAAAAGGAATATATCTTTTGCATGCTAGTTATAGAAATGCAAAAGCTTTGTATTTCACTCAACATAGACATTAATACAAATTATTTTTTTATGCTAGTATTGGCCCTTTTTTGATATTTAGAAATAACAATGTTATTGCAGCTCCAAAAACAATTTGGTTACATCTTCAAAAAACGACATGAATGTCATAGTAAATTTTCATTTTTGTTTCATTATTTGTTTATTCATATATGTTTATTCACCTTCATATATGTTTATAAGGTTAACATGGAAATATGAAATATTTTTAATGAACATAACTTTGTGCTTAGCCAAAAACATAATAAACAGGAACAAAAGTAATTGAATCATAAAACAAAACACTGACTACGTTTACAAGGACATCAGAATCGAATTTTTTGCTTTAATTTAATTAAGAGAATAATAAGACTAAGGTATTTACATGAGTTGCTTTTTGAATGTTCCTTTCATGATCGCGTTTTACATGTTACAGCCCATAATTCGATTAATATCATTGCGTCACCGCGCTATGCGCATTTCCTCCAGAGTTTCATGTAATTTTGGGCGTTTCATTTTTAATTTGTCGACTTTAATTGCAGTTTGGCACTTTCACTTTTATTCACGAAGATTTCATGCATGCCCACCGTGACAAACGAGATATTGGATGCAACTATAAACTGCTGGAAGAGTTGTTTTAATGGAAGTTCATATCGCATGCTGAATGGAAGAAAAAAAAAACTCTGCATTTCATGATGCAGTCTCGTTAGGTGCATAAAGTGTCAATCAGCTGTGCGTGTGTGTCTGGGTGTGTGTGCGTGTACTACCCTGTCGCAAAAAGCGTCTTAAAGTCCTACATGACAGTTATAGTTCGATTAAGGTGTTTACATGTCTGTACTGCACTTCAATAATGCAACTGAGATTGGCATACTCCACATGTCTTAATTTGATTTCTCTTTAGTTCGATTATGACCTTAATCTGATAAATCAATCAAAAATAGGTGTTTACATGGTAGACTTTTAATCAGAATATTGTCCTAATCCATTAAAATCAAATTATTGGTGTCCATGTAAACATAGTCACTGTTAAACACCCAAAATGATTTCAAAGTCAGGGTAAATGTCAGAATGAATAGCCGAGAAAAACCTCCTTCACAGTAAAATATAGGTAATTGTACAAGGCAATACTGTGAAATCACAGTAATGGACTTTACTATCTAATGTGAAGTTACACTATATGGTTGTAATTTCACAGTAATTTAATTTGAACTACTTCACAGTAATTTGCAGTTAATTTACATAAAGTATTTTACTGTAAAAGTAATGCAATTATCAGCCAGTAATTTACTGTGAATTTAAGGTAATTTTTTTTTATAGTGTACTTCTTTCCCCCTAAACATAAAGGCTATTCATTGACATCGAAGGTTTCATGAAGACCCTTAACCCTAACCCTAACTTTCCATAATATAACATATTATTTACACTGAAAACATGGTTCTTTAAAGGACTTACATTGAATACATTGTATCAATATAAGTTAATTCTATAGACAATTAATCAAATAAAAGTATAATTTGGTTTTTAGTAATACTTTGATTTAAGGTAAGATAATAATTAGGTACAGGAACTGTTTAACCTAAATAATCCATCGTATTCACTGCACAAATAAGATTTCTAGATTCAAAGCAATGTACATAATGATTTTAGAAATAAAATGTTATAGTGTGGTTTACAGTATGACACCTGTTGTTTTAAAGAATAATGCCATCACATATTGTTTTTTCTGAAATGCTGCTATACTGCACTACCCTTGAGCTAAAATATTGTGTATTCAAACTGTTCAGACTGATCTCATGAGAAAACATAAGTATTTTACGTTTTGTTCATTTAGTGGCAGTTTAGTTCAGTCATATGAAAATGTATAATTTTAAAAAGGAGGCTTTGCATCCAATCCCACCCCTAAACCCAACCGTCATTGGGCGATGAGCACATTGTACTAAATTGTATGAATTAGATTGTACAAATTCATATGAATTAGCGACTAAATCAAAAAGTTACGAATTACAAGTTACCTCAGTATGAAGATGTCATCTAGAGCCATCATAGAGCAGTCTTCATCTCATGAAATCTCAGATGAGCTCACCACAGCTGTAGCTGTGGGCACTTCGAGAGGTCACATACCCAATTTCTGAAGAGCCTGATTATAGGGATTGCAACACATGGGCGTTTTGGAAAATAATGCAGGCATAAAAACCATAATGGCCGACATCGCGGGCATCTGAGAAAGCAGAGTCCTTGCAGTCAATATTCAAAAAAGTGACATTGAAGGCACTGAAACACTAAAGGTCCTGCACGCTCTACAAATGGAGCTGAAAAGATCCCAGAGGGAAATGAAGTGAAGATTCTTGAGCTGCTAAGGTAGGAAGTGCTGGAGTAACAGCAGAATCTGTCCCTGCTAAGATCCCCCAGCAGCAGAGGCAGGAGGTGCTGCAGGTACCACAGAGGCCTCGAGGCTCTTCTCTAGAGGCACCTGTCCCTTCCTCACAGGGAGCAGCCATCCCGGAGAAAAACCCAGAGAAATATATTGTCATCTGAAGATCTGAGAACACAGCTGCTGCAGTTACATCAGAGGTCTAAAGCCTGTTCTCTGAACGAATCTGCAGTCTCCTTTGCACCTCTGAGACAACCTGCAAAGTTCTCTGAGTCACTGAGAACAGAGCTGCTGCTGGTCTAAATCCTATTTTATGAAGGAAGCACCTCTCACCTCAGTACAAGGACAACCTGTGCCTTGTTAAGGTACCTGAGCAGCAGAAGCAGGAGGTGCTGGAGGTACCGTAGAGGTCTCAAGACTCTTCTCGAAAGGGTGGGTCTATCTCTTTCTCAAAGAGATCAAGAGTACCTGCAAAGATCCGAGAGTCACGGCAGGACGTGCAGTGGAAACCTCTACACTTCTGTACAAAAATTACCCATAGGCCTAAAGGCCCCAAAGAAAAACTTACTGAATCTCAGGGAGCAGGAGTACCTGACAAGATTCCAGACAAGAAAGGGCTGAGTATCCCAGAGCCACTGAAAATAGAGTTGATGCAGCTACATCAGAGGTCTAAAGACTCTTCTCTGAATGAAGCCGCAGTCCCCTTTGCACCTTTTAGACAACCTGCAAAGATCCCAGAGTCACTGAGGCAGAAGGTGTAGTAGAAGATGCCTCAAGTCACTTCTGTACAGGGATTACTCATACTTGTGAAGGCCCCGGATAAAGAACTTACTGAATCTCCACAGTATGGGAGCAATTTCAGCACTGTTCAGCACCAGCACCACTGGCTGCCGCCATACTGCATATGTGCCCTCCAGGATACCACACAGAGAACCTGTGTTCACTGTAAGCTGTGCTTTGACTACAAGTTCTCCACAACTGGATGCAAAGATCATCCGTAAGCAGCAAAAGCTGAAGTGGAGGGAGCCGATGCTCAGAGAGTAGAGGAAACAGAAAACCCCAAAATCCAAACAGGGAGCACCTGTATCTACATATCAGCCTTTGGTACAACCCTCCCTACTCTCCAAGAACTGTACTTATCCAGAGCGAGCAGAACGGCTGCCAAAATCACTCTGGACCGCTCACACCCAGCACACTGCCTGTTTGAACTTTTACCTTCTGGTCGACGCTACAGAGCACTGCGCACCAGAACAACCCAACACAAAAACAGTTTCTTCCCTCAGGCAATCCATCTCATGAACACTCGATGATAGTAATTGTGGAACCAACATCACTACCTGCTATACACTTTTTTTTATTTATACACACACTTTACATGCCAATTTGCACATAATGGCTGCACATATTATGTTGTAAATAGTAATATAGCTGTACATACACTTGTCAATTTGTATATTTCCATTCACTTTTTAAAATATATTTATTATCTGTTTTTTAGTCCTGTCTGTAATTCAGTTGCACTGTAGAAGCTCTGTCACGAAAACAAATTCCTTGTATGTGTGAACATACCTGGCAATAAAGCTCTTTCTGATTTGAAAAGAAAGGTTAATCCCTGCCTTCTCTACATATTGCTTAGACTTATTAAAAATACATTTAATTGAATGGTTTTTGCTACTCTATTTAAAATAATATACCATATATGCTATTACAATTTAAATTTAATCAGGAATGAGTGTTTTATCCTTATTATGTCCCTTTCTTGAACAGCCCAGGTGTGGTCCAGTCAGCTACAGTGAAATAAACAGTCCATATGAATCCAATCTAGAGATCAGCAGCTGTCAGTTAATGATTTGTGCAGCGTATTTGCTGATTATTTTTTTATTGTGTATGTGTATTGTGCATATCTAATTTAAATTTATTCATATATACAGTTGAAGTCAGAATTATTAGCCCCCCTGTTTATTTTTTTCCCAATTTCTGTTTAACAGAAGATAAGCTTTTTTCAACACATTTCTAAACATAATATTTTTAATAACTCATCTCTAATAACTGATTTATTTTATCTTTGCCATGATGACAGTAAATAATATTTAACTAGATATTTTTCAAGACACTTCTATACAGCTTAAAGTGACATTTAAAGGCTTAACAAGGTTAATTAGATTAACTAGGCAGGTTAGGGTAATTAGGCAGGTTATTGTATAACGATGGTTTGTTCTGTAGACTATCAAAAAAAATTAGCTTAAAGGGGCTAATAATTTTGACCTTAAAATGGCTTTTAAAAAATTAAAAACTGCTTTTATTGTAGCCAAAATAAAACAAATAAGACTTTCTCCAGAAGAAAAAAATATTATCAGACATACTGTGAAAAAATGTCCTTGCTCTGTTAAACATAATTTAGGAAATATTTTAAAAAGAAAAAAAATTAAAGGGAGGCTAATAATTCTGACTTCAACTTTATAATAAAAATCTAATATTCTTAGAATTAAGTATATATACAAACCAACAATGTATACAAAGAGTTAAAAAAATAATTTAAAAAAAGAAGCACAGTGAATGGTCTCAATTTTGTTCTACTAGAAGACAGCATAAATGAAAGCTGAAAAAGAAATTCTGAATATTAGGTTGAGGGAAAATTTTTCACAGTATTTCCTATAATATTTTTTTTATTTTTGGAGAAAGTCTTATTGTTTTATTTATGCTAAAATAAAAGCTGTGAAAAAAAGTTTAAGGCCAATCAATAATATTAGCCCCCCTTAAGCATTTTTTTGATTGGCAACAGAACAAACCATTGTTATACAATGACTTGCCTAATTAATCAAACTTGTCTAGTTAACCTAATTAACATAATTTACATTGCACTTTAAGCTGAATACTAATATTTTGAAAAATATCTAGTAAAATAGTATGTACTGTACTAGTATGTACTGCACTGTTATTATGGCATACCAATAACAATAAATCAGTTATTAAAAACTGGTTATCAAAAATATCATGCTTAGAAATGTGTTGACAATATAAAAGAATTCAAATTTAACAAGAGGGCTAATAATTTCGACTTCAACTGTATTTGCATAATATTTTCTTCAAATATAATAATAACTTACTTAACATTAGTGCACAAGCCAGTAGGCAGCCTATTAAAAGGGGTGGAACTTTTTTGCAGATATTCTCCTCATTTTCTGTTCAATTATGAGGTTTAAATACTGCATTTTAGTGACATTTTAGTCACTAATCTTTAGGCAACTCTGTTAACCACTGGGCCACCGTGCCACCCTATAAAGGGGCAAGGGGGGATTCTTCAAGGTGAAGATAACTATAGTAAGAAACTCTGGCTATTTATAGTGAGTAGGGAATCATCTGATTGGTGAATCATGCGGTAGTTAATTCGAGACCAGCCGTGTTCAATCATATTCACGTGATCCTCTCGAAATTAGTTTATGAATAAACTTCACAAAGTGCTTACCATGCTAATTTATCACAAAGTATTTATTTACAAATGTGCATTTAAACTGTAAATTACAGTTTTATTATTATTTTATTATTACAGTTTTATAAATAATGTTATGAGATTAGCATTTTAAATAAAAATAAAAATAATAAAGAAATATGGAAAAATACTTATTTTAAAAATACAAATTTATTAACAAATGTGAAAAAAACAAAAAAAACAAAACAAAACTGTATAATATAATTAAAATAATTTTAGAATTAAGTATACAGTATATACAAACCAACAATGTATACAAACAGTTAAAAATAATTTGAAACAATAATTACATGGGATTTAAGTGTGGCCTATAGGCAAATTAAAAAACTGAACACCACATTCAACTTTCCTCAGAAAGTCAGAATTTGGCCATAGCAGTCAGAAATGGGACAAACAAGCACATGTAAAGGCCAAATTCTGGACCTTGTGAATGAGGGTGGGGTGGGGGGTAGGTCTTTCGAACAACCTGAACCACCCCTGGCTACAGGCCTGGTGCATCAAATAGACAATTGCACAACTGCACCTTAAATTGTAACAATTACATCTTAAAATAAAATGTGTAACCAAACATTTAATTTTGTGTAAATGTTCATTAAACTGTTTCAGTGATAATAATAATCATATACTTTATAGATGATTTGATATTTCAGTTTTTTCTAGGTTAAAGCAGTGTATGGGGATGCGTTGTGCGGCTCAGGCAGGGTCTCAGACAGCTCTAATGACACCTTCAGCCATGAAAGCGGAACCTGGCTCTCCTTCTCCCTGACAGTGATAATGACTGGCTTTGCATAAACCTGTGTCACTCGCAGCAAAATACACCAGGCCAACTTCATCATATAATTAAACCCTGCCTACTGTATCTCATAATAAATGCATGTAGCGCTAATAGCTACCTCTCCGCCGCACCTCCGCTTTGATTTAGCCATTGCGTTCCTGCAGGTATGTTTTTGTCCTGCCTTTCATTCCCATTTTTTTCTTTATTTAATCTCTGATTGAAGTACTACTCCGCTGTTTGAGTGGATACATGGGAATTAAGTGGTCTCAAAGAGAGAGAGAGACGAAATCGAGAGGGAGACCGGCTGGCTGAAAGGTGGATGAATCAATTCCTTCTCACTGCCTAAGAATTGTATGTGTGTTGTGCATCTGACTGTTTATGTCTCTGTGTGTGTATGTGTGTGTGTGTAACAACAGGTGAGTGTCTCTCTGTTGTCTTGAAGGCCCCGAGGGCTGCCTGCGGGCCTGCCTGCAGTGTCTGTTCCTACACAGTTCCCAACATCAGGAAGAAGAGCAGACATAGTACACTAGCCTGCAGCAAACACACACACACATACACACACACTAACCTGTTTTATGAAGCTTTCTTGTGCATATAAACAAGCTCACACCAACCCCTCCTCCCACTTTAATTCACTCAGCTCTTTACAGCGCTATAACAATACATAAAAACCGCAAATATACACCTCCATATTTCCCTCTCTCCCAGTCCTGCCCGTATCTTAGCAGGGACCGTCCACACTCTTGATTCTCTGATTTTATTTGCATGGCATAAATAAATACATCAAGATGGCTTAGTAATGTGTTCGGCAAGGCCACAGCACCACAAATCACCTGCAGCACTGGCCTGCGCCATCACTCACTCGGCCCGCACTTTACAACACAATTACCCGCCGCCTGACACAAATGAGCCAGGCCCGGCAACCTGCAGCAAGCTAATTACAGCCCAGCGTGGCCCGCCTCCCATTAAAACAATGACAGCCTTTGTGTGCCACTGCCACCACCAACAAACCGCCACTGCCCACAGAGCCCATGCCAATCTAGTCTTCTGATCTTCAGAAGATCAAAAATCAAGACATATTCTGACCATTTTTTTTTTCCCGCACGACTGCGTCTTATGCTAATGCACGAGAGCACATGTCTGCCGCTAACACAAAGCATTTTGGGGACAAGTCCGACTGGTAAAGGCTGTCACAGTGAAGGCCAATTATAGCAGTGAGATCACACATGATATAGTCGATAATCTTTTGACAGTGTTGCGCTGTGATGTTGTTGTTGTGTGTTTTTTAGTGCAGTGTTCAGAGTTAATTTGAGCTACATTATTATAAGGATATATTATTTAAAAATAGCTTTAAATGTACATTCAGATGCTAAAATCACTTGTGAATTACGTGAAAAGTGTGGCTTTGGAACATTTTCATGATTTATATGGATTCACATTGTGATCGCTTTATGGATATTGTGGATGTTTTTAAGGGATGTAATATTAATTTTGGGGTGAAATTTATCAGACACAATTAATACTAACACTACAATATATACATGCTACAATGTGTTAAACAAACCACTGGGTCATATTTTAATGGACACATGGAGTGTATTACTTTTTTCCCTTTTGTGTTTCTTTTTTAAATCTTATATTGTATCAACAATATCCAGCCTGATCTCACAAGGAAACGTAAGTATTTTACGTTTTGTCAGTTTAGTGGCTAATTCATACGAATTCGTACGAGTTCAGTCGTACGAAAATGTACGATTTTAAAAAGGAGGCGTGGCACCTAACCCCACCCCTAACCCCAACCGTCATTGGGTGATGGGCAAATCGTACTAATTTGTACGAATTAGATCGTACGAATTCATACGAATTAGCCACTAATGAAAAAGTTATGAAATGCCGTGAGATAGAGTTGACAATATCAGATCAAAACCTCTTACTTTACATTTATTCCTTCATTCATTTACTTTTTGGCTTAGTCCCTTTATTAATTAGAGGTCGCCACAGCAGAGGGAACCGCCAACTTATCCAGCACATGTTTTACCCAGCGGATGCCCTTCCAGCCACAACCCAACACTGGGAAACATCTACACACTCACATACACTACGGCCAATTTAACTTTTTCAATTCACCTATAGCGCATGTCTTTGGACTGTGGGGAAAACTGGAGCACCTGGAGGAAATCCACGCCAACACGGGAGAACATGCAAACTCCACACAGAAATGCCAACTGACCCAGTCGAGGCTTGAACCAGTTACCTTCTTGCTGTGAGGCGATTGTGCTACCCACTTCGCCATCGGGCTGCCCATTTATTATTATAAATTATTATAAACTGCCCCAGAATTAGCTACATAGCTAAATTTTATCTGCAGACCCTGGCCAGGAAATACAAATACAAATCACATAACAAAAACATAAACACACTACACTGTCAGAAATAAAGGTACGGGAGCTGTCACTGGGGTAGTCCCTTTTACAAAGAGACATATTTGTACCTAAAAGTTTCATACTGATATGTCAAAGGTACATTTTGGCTTCATTTGGGTACTAAAATGTACCTTTAAGGTACCAGTATAGACTATTGGTTACAAAAGTGTACCTTTTGAAAAGTACTTTTTGTTTTCTCCCAAATACAGTTCAACTATACAGTTCCACAGTCAGAATTATTAGCCGCCCTTTTAATTTTTTTTTTCTTTTTTAAATATTTCCCAAACGATGTGTAACAGAGCAAGGACATTTTTACAGTATCTCTGATAATATTTTTTCTTCTAGAGAAAGTCTTACAGTGAGGGAAATAAGTATTTAATCACACTGTGATTTTTCAAAATCTCCTACTTAGAAATCATGGAGGGGTCTGGAATTTTCAGCATAATTGCAATTCAATTGTGAGAGACAGAATCTAAAAAAAGGAAATCACAATTTTTTAACAATTTATTTGTAAATTACTGTATCAAATAAGTATTTGATCACTTGAGTCCAGCATTTTAAATATTTAGTACAGAAGCCTTTGTTAACAATTACAGAGGTCAAAGTGTTCCTGTAGTTCTTCACCAGGTTTGCACACACTGAAGGAGGGATTTTGCCCACTGATCTTCTCTAGATCTGTCAGGTTTCAGTGCTGTCGCTGAGCAACATGGAGTTTCAGCTCCCTCCAAAGATTTTCTATTGGATTTAGATCTGGAGACTGGCTAGACCACTCCAAAACCTTGTTATGCTTCTTACGAAGCCACTCCTTGGTGTCCCCTGTGCAGAAAAACACCCCAGAGCATGATGCTTCCAGCCCCATGCTTCACTGTAGGTATGGTATTATTGGGATGATACACATCATTCTTCTTCCTCCCAATTCGGTGAATAGAGTTAAGACCAAAAAGTTTTACTTTGGTCTCATCTGACCACAGGACTTGGTCCCTAGCAAACTTCAGATGGGTCTTGACATGGGCTAACTTAAGCAGGGGAACCTTCCGTGCAATGCATGGTTTTAAAACATGACATCTTATTGTATTACTGATAGTGCCCTTGAAAACGGTGGCCCTAGCTCTCTTCACGGCATTGATCAGCTCCTCCCGCATAATTCTGGACTGATTCTAGACCATTCTTGGCATCATTAATACCCCATGAGGAGAGATCTTCCGTGGGGCCCCAGTCTGAAGGACATTGACAGTCATCATTAGCCTCTTCCATTTTCTGACAATTGCTCCAACAGTAGCAGTTTCAGCTTTATGAAAGTCTACAATTTCATCTCTTGTGTTTTTTGACAGCTCTTTGGTTTTGGCCATGTTGCTACTTAGACTTTTGACTGATTGTGGGGTGCACAGGTGTCTTTATGACAGCTAGTGACCTCAAACAAGTGCTACTAAATTAGAATCATGAGCAGAGTGTAGCTGGACTATTTTAAAGCAAAATAACAGGTCTTTGAGGGTCATAAATTTGGCTGAAAAACAAGTGATCAAATACTTATTTCACACAGTAATTTACAAATAAATTGTTAAAAAGTCATACAATGTGATTTCTGCATTTTTATTTTTAGATTCTGTCTCTGACATTGGAATTGCACCTATCTATACTGAAAATTCTAGACCCCTCCATGATTTCTAAGTAGGAGATCTTGAAAAATCACAGTGTGATTAAATACTTATTTCCCTCACTGTATTTGTTTTATTTCGGTAAAAAAAAAAGTAAAAGTATCATTACTTCATTAAAAATGTAGTGCATGCAGAGTAAAAGTATCTGTTATAAATATTATTCAAAGTATGAGTAAAAAGTAGCCCTATTAAAAGAGTAGTGAGTATTATGCTGGGAAAGGTTGATGCGTTTACATGTAATTTGTGCATGTGTGTGTGTGTAAACATAACATTCTGTAGTACATTTAGTTAATGTTTAAGGCCATTTCGGTCATCATACAGTAAACCCGTCATCTCCTCATCAGTGACATTCAGTCTAAACAGTCTCTTGGTCATTGCGTGTAAAGTATCTTCTTGGACATTTTTAATGCTTCCAAACAGTTTGCTGCATGTCTTAAGGTAGTTCAGTATGATGTGATTTACTCTCCATTTGCGATAGATTGAACAGAAATCACGATTTAAATTCTAAACCCCCACTTAATGTTCACACACAACTGATGCCTTTTAACCAGCATTTCATCTGCAGCTTGAATAGTTCATCTGCAGCTTTAATAGTTAACCACTCTTACACGGAATGACCAACATCAGAACTTGAGCTTCCACAAGTCACAAATGACTGGAATGACATAAGGGTGAGTGAATGATGATCAAATTGTAATTATTTAAATTATTCCTATGTATCCCTTTGCTGTAATCCCAAACATGCGAACTTAACTCCAGCAATGCCAAGGTCATGGAAAGCAAGAACAGATGAAGTGTTTACCTTAATGCAATCTGCTTTTGGATAAAAGCATCTGCCAAATGCATGAATGTTTAAGATGAACACAGAATTGGGGGGCTGTGCATTCAGCCCTGAGGGGGCGCTGTGATGTGCTTCATCGCAGTCAGCAGGGTGTAGCTTGGTTGGGAAACTACTTTTAATTAACATTAACGATGCCAGGGGCTTCAGTCACAGGATGATCAACCCTACATAGCACAAGTGTAACGATATAGTGGCTGATGGTGGGGAAAGTCATGACAATATCCCCCTTTACCTCCCTCATTGGCGGAATAAAAAATGCAATGATAGCGGATATTCCGGGCTCCTAATTACCAAATGTTTACAGTGTGCTGCCTCTATCTCTACCCTTAGGTCTCTATTCCCTGAACCTGAGCTTTCAACAAAGGCAGTGGAACAAGTGAGACAGAGAAAAAGAAAGGGAAAAAAATGTTTTACTTTGTTTCACAAGCACAAAGACACAGAAGAAAAGCCCAGCCGCGTGCAGTGCCCATGATGAGATCCTACAAATCCCAAGGGAGACCGCATTCAGACACTGTTAAGACTGGACCTTTGGTTAACATGTTCCTAATGTGCATGAGCTAAATTAATACAATAGTCTGCGTGTATTTAATTACCATTTAAGCCTTATGTAGGTGTGCTGTTTGCAGTAATGTGTTAACAACCCTGGAAGCGAAGGGTGTGCTGTAGTTACAGTACTATGATTTCTCTCTATGCATTAATCAGGGGTGCGTTTCCCAAAACCATCGTTAGCCAACTAAGGTCGCATGTTCCGTCGTTACAAACATAGTTAGTTGATTTGCCATTTCCCAAATCCATCGTTCCAACGAACATTCGCAAACTGCGTTGCAAACTTGAGCACTTGAAACTATTTTGTCTTTTGGAGAAAGTCTTATTTGTTTTATTTTGACTAGAATAAAAGCAGTTTTTAATTTTTTAAAACCCATTTTTAGGTCAATATTATTAGCCCATTTAAGCTATTTTTTTTCAACAGTCTAGAGAACAAACCATCCTTATACAATAACTTGCCTAATTACCCTAACCTGCATAGTTAATTAACCTAGTTAATCCTTTAAATGTCACTTTAAGCTGTATAGAAGTGTCTTGAAAAAATATCTAGTAAAATATTATTTACTGTCATCATGGCAAAGATAAAATAAATCAGTTATTAGAAATTATGGGGCTAATAAATCAGGGGGGTTTATAATTCTGACTTCAACTGTAGGTAAATTGGGTAAGCTAAATTGTCTGTAGGTGACGCAGTGGTGCAGTAGGTATAGTGCTGTCACCTCACAGCAAGAAGGTTGCAGGTTTGAGCCTCGGCTGGATCAGTTGGTGTTTCTGTGTGGAGTTTGCATGTTCTCCAGGTGCTCCGGTTTCCCCCACAGTCCAAAGACATGCGGTACAGGTGAATTGGGTAGGCTAAATTGTCCGTAGTGTATGAGTGTGAATGAGAGTGTATGGATGTTTCCCAGAGATGGATTGCAGCTGGAAGGGCATCCGCTGCGTTAAACATGTGATGGATAAGTCGGTGGTTCATTCCGCTGTGGCGACCCCGGATTAATAAATGGACTAAGCCGAAAAGAAAATGAATGAATGAATGAATGAATGAGTGTGTATGGATGTTTCCCAGTGATGGGTTGCAGCTGGAAGGACATCCGCTAGGTAAAAAATATGCTGGATAAGTTGGCGGTTCATTCCGCTGTGGCGACCCCAAATTAATAAAGGGACTATAAATATTAATAAAGGGAATGAATGAATGAATGAATGAAACAGACAGACAGACCTAGAAAATTATTTCAATCTGTCTTTTACTTGAACAAAATCAGAATTTAATAAAAATTGTTAAATCAATTTAAAATAATTTAAATAACACCAAGGAAATTGTCTTTTCTTTTGCCTTGTTTTTTTTTTTTTTTTTTTTTGGAGTTCATTTGTAGCTCATTATTATTATTATTATTTAAATGTGTTTTATTGTGCTATATTTTTATTTATTTCTGATTTGTTTGCTTCTTTGATTTATCAAAGAATATATATATATATATATATATATTTTTTTTTTTTTTCTTGATTGATTGATTTATCCATTTTTTGTAATTTTTTTATCTCCTTCTATTGTTTTAATTTTTTTCAGTTTGGAGCTTTGATAATTAGTTTACTGGTTTAAACTATAACCTAGAACACACACAGACACACTAACTAACTAACTAACTAACTAACTAACTAAATAAATAAATAAATAAATAAATACTCCAGGAAAATAACACACTTGAATTTTACAACAGTAAAATTCAGCATATGAAAACTCTTAGTCAGGGGATTCGGTGTAAATGTTAGAAAAAAATGGCCCTTTAAATAAAAAAAAAATATCTATGTTTAAAAACATAAAATATCCAATACACAGTAGTCACATTATATCATTATTATTATTATTTAATATTTGTATTTTTTTATTGTATTTATATTCGAAAATTACATTTGTTCAATTTATTATAATTACTTTTAGTCCGCTCATTTCAGACCTGGCTTCCACGTTTATGCTACAGATGAAGCGCATACGAAATGTCCTGTTTATCACACAGAATACACACAGGCACAACCTTTAATGCCTCATTTTAAGAGGTTAAAATGAACAGGCTCGTGTCAAACAACTACTGTCAGTCTCAAACCCAACCTGCACGGGCGGCGGAGCTTGTTTTTGCTCTTTCATGTTGAAGGTAGGATCAGGGAGAAGGAAAAGGTCAAATACTTCCACGTTCGGGTTTGTGTTTATGTGTCATACATTTCACTGCCATTTGTTTGTTCTTGGCATCCATGGCTGCGAGGGGGGAGAGAGAGAGAGAGAGAGAGAGAGAGAGAGAGAGAGAGAGAGAGAGTACCTGAAACAAGACCCATTTTGAGTCTTTAGCATTTCGTCTTTTAGTGGTAATAAAAAGAGCAAACCCTTGTGCGTTTGAATGAAAAAAGAAGCAGAAATATTTCATCTCTCGACCCCCTCCTTTTGTCTGAAACGGTGTATTAAAGCCATATTTTATGTCACTGCTGACATATATACGTTGTACCTTAAACAATATGAACTATGTGTTAAGATATAAATTGCTTATACCACTGGATTTCTTATTGTGACACTTCAATCCTGGAATTTCAGAGATTTTTTTTATTTATTTTTTGGTCACATTTTCTCCAGTGCCAGCAGATGTGGCAGACAATTGTCATAAAACATCTATGATCGGAGAGATGAGCTGTGTTCCGGTGAACCGAATCGCTGTGACAAGCAGTTAACTAGCACAAATGATGACTTTCATACCATCTCGACAATTTCAATGCATTACTGGTTAAAATAAAATAAAATAAAATAAAATAAAATAAAATAAAATAAAATAAAATAAACATTACTATGATTTTGATTACCGAATTAATGTGGAAATAAATAACAAAAAAAAAACTATATAATTAATTATGCCCTATATAACAAAAAAAAAAAATGTTAAAAATCAAAATAATTTGATCAAATATATTAAAATGGTAAATCAGAATTACCAACATTCGTTGCTCTAATCATTGCACCTTTACAGTATATATATATATATATATATATATATATATATATATATATATATATATATAATATATATATATATATATATATATATATATATATATATATATATATATATATATATATAGTGCATTCGGAAAGTATTCATAGCGCTTCACTTTTTCCACATCTTTTATGTTACAGCCTTATTCCAGAATGGATTAAATTAATTTATGTCCTCAAAATTCTACAGTAGTATTCACGGCCTATGCAGTGAAGCTCTAAATTGAGCTCAGGTACATTCTTTTTCCACTGATTATTTTCGAGATGTTACAGCAGCTTAATTGGAGTTTATCTGTGGTAAATTCAGTTGATTGGACATGATTTAAAAAGGCATACACCTGTCTATATAAGGTCTCAGGGTTGACAGTGCATGTCAAAGCAGAAACCAAGCATGAAGACAAATGAATTGTCTGTAGACCTCCAAGACAGGACTGTCTCGAGGTACAAGACTGGAGAAGGTTACAGAAAAATTTCTGCTGCTCTGAAAGTTCCAATGAGCACAGTGGCCACTATGATCCGTAAAAGAAAGATGTTTGGACTTTTTCTAGAGCTGGCCGGCTATCTAAGATGAGTGATCAGAGGAGAAGGACCTTAGTCAGGGAGGTGATCAATAACCAGATAGTCACTCTGTCTGAGCTCCAGTGTTCTTCTGTGGAGAAAGAAGAACCTTACAGAAGGACAACCATCTGTGCAGCAATCCACCAATCAGGCTTGTATGGTAGAGTGGCCAGACGGAAACCACTCCCCACCTGGAATTTGCCAAAAGGCATCTGAAGGACTCTCAGACCATAAGAAACTAAATTCTCTGGTCTGATGAGACTAAAATTAAACTCTTTGGAGTGAATGCCAGGCGTAACATTTGGAGAAAATCAGGCACCACTCATACCCAGGCTAATACCATCTCTATAAGACAATACCAGCATCATGCTGTGGGGATGTTTTTCAGCAGCAGGAACTGGAAGACTAGTCAGGATAGAAGGAAAGATGAATGCAGCAATGTACAGAGACATCCTGAATGAAAACCTGCTTCAGAGTGCTCTTGACCTCAGACCCCCAGTCTGAGGTCATTGAACATTTCTGTAGAGATCTGAAAACGACTGTACACCGTTGCTTCCCATCCAACCTGATAGAGCTTGAGAGGTACTGCAAAAAGGAATGGGCAAAAATTCACAAAGACAGGTGTGCCAAGCGCGTGGCATCATATTTTGAAAGACTTGAGGCTGTAATTACTGCCAAAGGTGCATCAACAAAGTATTGAACAAAAGGCTGTGAATACTTATGTACATGTAGTTATTCAGGTTTTCTATTTTAATAAGTTTGCAATTTGCAATTTCAAAAAATTATTTTTCACACTGTTATTATGGGGTATTGTGTGTAGAATTTTGATGAAATAAATTAATTTAGTCCATTTTGGAATAAGGCTGTAACATAAAAAATGTAGAATAAGTGAAGCACTATGAATACCTGTACTTTCTGGATGCACTGTACATATATTTAAATATAACATATTTTATTCTAAAAAAAAATAACATTAAAAACCTTGCAAACTCTTAAATAGTAATGATGTATACAGTATTTAAAATAAATAAATTACCAAAGTAAACATGATTTTGTCTGAAGCAACGTTCGATTGTAAATTAATTTAACTGAATGAAATATACTATAAAATGACAAATTTAAACTAAATGAATGAATTGATGAATGAATGAATGAATGAATGAATGAATGAATGAATGAAATAAAATAAAAAAATATAAAAACAAAAATAAAAATAAATAAATATATATATATATATATATATATATATATATATATATATATATATATATATATATATATATATATATATATATATATATATATATACATTACTATAATTTTGATTATTAAATTAATTTGGAAATGTGATATAAATAACAGAAAAACGATATAATCATTTGCAAAACAAAACAAAGCAAAACAAAACAAAACACAACACAACACAGCAAAGCAAAGCAAAACACAACACAACACAGCAAAGCAAAGCAAAGCAAAACACAACACAACACAACACAGCACAGCAAAGCAAAGCAAAGCAAAACACAACACAACACAACACAACACAACAAAACACAACAAAACAAAACAAAACAAAACTAAACTAACTAAACACTAAACTAAACTAAACTAAACAAATAACAAAATGCAGTGGTAACACTTAAAAAGAATAGAACATTTCTAAATGTATTTTAAGCAGATACTAGTTTACACATTCCCCATCAGCTGAACCAATGCCAGAACTCTATTCTCCCATTTGAACTTTACAAGAATTCTATTGGATCAAGTCAACTCTGCTGTGTGGTCTTTATGGAGTCCATAACAGGCGGGTCAGTGTTTTCAGAGCACGGCCGTGATACAGCACAGCCAATGTCATTAGTCACGGGTTAAACCTTAACACATGCTGAATCTCGCATGATCACAGATAACCCCACATCGAGTGTGAGTAGCAGCTCTCCGTCT